>JACXGM010025946.1:0-15028 GCA_016801145.1 Umbra pygmaea | reverse complement strand
CGGTTATTCCAATAAACGCGCATTGAAAATGGGCATAATGTTACAGAAAATGTCCAATGTGCTTTAACAGGCGATGAGAACACACTTTATGGAAGTTTTCTACATACAGTAGGCTACATAAGGTGCGCAAGGATTCAAGTGATATGCACTCGGAACGTGTGTATTTGTGCCAGTAAACATACATTCAGAATGCTTATAAATCTGCCACCCAACAGATCTTAACTTTACCCTTTAGACCAAAGGTGGGCAAACTACGGCCCGCGGGCCAGATGCGGCCCGCCGGGTCCTTTGGGCTGGCCCGTGAGGCGTTTTTACCCTCCACAGTCTCCTGCGATTGTATCGCGATTATCTCGCGAACCATATATGCTAGCAACTAAACATTGGAAAGATTAAGATCAACCAAAAAGAATGAGTGTTGGCTTGTCCATGTGAGTTTATCACAGCCGGAGCGACCGCGCCTCGAATTCGGTCATGTTTTTTTGACTTTTGCATTTTTTACTAAACACATTACAGACAGGAAGTGGATATGAAAATGACAAAATAGCAACGCTGCAATGATGTAGGACATCCTCCTGCACAATTCCAAAATGGTACCAATATGGTTGGAAAGAGGGGGTTCCGCTGATAAAATAATGCCAATGCAAATAATGAAAAGTGGTTCGTCCATGTGGATTAATGACAGTCGGAGATATCGCGTCACAAAGTTGGGGACTATATTTTGGTAAACTAAAAACATTACAGTCAAACAACGAAATGGTGTAACAAAACATTTATTTTCTGTAGGATACACACTTAACTGTGTAGGGGTCGGGGTTAATTTAATGAAATAACATTTCCTATTTTTCATACATCGCTATAAAATGCAGCCCTTCACTTGGTTTCAAAAGGTCAATGTGGCCCTCAAGCAAAATGTATTGCCCACATCTGCTTTAGACTCAATATTTCTGGTTCAGGCCTGCTCAATGTATTCTCCATGTGACTCCATTAATTTCAGTAGCATTACCAGTAGCTAAATCCCATTACATTATGTATGAAACTCAAAATAATTTTATTTAGGAACTAATTGGAAAGGGGAGAATTAGACGCACATAATGAGTGGTGGCTCATCTCTGTGGGTTACTCACAGCCTGAGATATTGTGTCTCAAAGCCAACGATGGTCTTTCTTTTTGACTAAAAATATCACAGACAGGAAGTATGAAGTGAAAATGACAAAATAATAAATTTACAATGATGCAGGACATCATCCTGCATAAAATAACCATTTTTGGAGTTGGAATTTAGCTGGGTTTTAAAAACGTATAGAAATCTAGTTTGAAATGACTGTAGCATTTTGATTTTGACTTGATTGTATTGCCTCCAAACATTGCACACTGGTCCAGGACCCCTGGGGGCTTGACAATAACCAATAAAAAGCCTTATTCATTATAGATAACATGATTTTACATGTAAAAAACAACAAAAAATAAATATGTTCTTTAGCTTTTTGGGATAAATATTTAATAAAACATAAAAGTGATTTCATTCATCCATGTTGTAACCATGGGTCTTTGAATCCAAACCATGAGCCACTTCACTGTAGTAAGTCAAAGTGTGACCTTTCTAGAGGCCAAAAATCCCAGTTTTTCCAGCCACCGTGCATAAATTGCTGTTTGCTCATGAGGTTTTAGGTTGGGTATCTGAAGGATTCAGGGTCCGTTACCGCTCAGATTGTCCTCTGGCGCTTACATCAGACTGAATACAAAGGACATTTTGGACACACCAACGTCAATGAGTGTATAAGTCGTATAGTGCTTGGTTTCAGTCATGGGATATATCAGAGGTTGTTTTCTTTATTAATGTAATTTTGTTTGTCGTATTTCATGTTGCCTATATAAAGTTTTTTTTGGGTGGGTGGGAGCATCTTATTTGATGGATGTATGGCAGGTGGGTGTTAGTGGAAACACAGTATACAAGGTTACAGTAGCTATAGCTACTTTGGTTTTGGCTGTCAAGTCATGGATTCTCTCGCAATATGATGACAGTCGTGTGATGTTTTGGGGCTGTCGCTGGGCAACACAGACTTTCAACTCCCTCCAAAGAATTTCTATGGGGTTAAGATCTGGTGACTGGCTAGGCCAATCCAGGACCTTGAAATGCTTCTCCACTCATTTGTTACCCGGGGGGGGGGGTTTGGGATCATTGCCATGCTGAAAGACCCATCCACATCCATCTTCAATACCCTTGCTGATGGAAGGAGGTTTTCACTCAGAATCTCACGATACATGGCCTCATTCATTCTTTCCTTTACACTGATCAGTCGTCCTGGTCCATTTGCAGAAAAACAGGCCCAAAGCATGATGTTTCCACCCCCTTGCTTCACAGTAGGTATGGTGTTCGTTGGAAGGAACTCAGCATTCTTTCTCCCCCAAACACGACGAGTTTTTACCATAAAGTTCCATTTTGGTTTCATCTGACCATATGACATTCTCCCAATCCTCTTTTGGATCATCCAAATGCTCTTTAGCAAACCTCAGACGGGCCTGTACTGGCTTAAGCAGGGGGACACGTCTGGCAATGCAGGATTTGAGTCCCTGGCAGTGTAGTGTGTTACTGATGGTAGCCTTTGTTACTTTGCAGCACTCTGCAGGTCATTCACTAGGTCCCCCCTTGTGATAATTTTGACCCCACGGGGTGAGATCTTGCGTGGAGCCCTGGATTGAGGGAACTTATCAGTGGTCTTGTATGTCTTCCATTTTCTTGTAATTGCTCCCACAGTTGATTTCTTCACACCAAGCTGCTTACCTATTGCAGATTCAGTCTTCCCAGCCTGGTGCAGGTCTACAATTATGTTTCTGGTGTCCTTTGACAGCTCTTTGGTCTTAGCCATAGTGGAGTTTGGAGTGTGACTGTTTGAGGTTGTGGACAGGTGTCTTTTATACTGATAACAAGTTAAAACAGGTGCCATTAGTACAGACAACGACTGAAGGACAGAGGAGCCTCTTAAAGAAGAAGTTACAGGTCTGTGAGAGACAGAAATATTGCTTGTTTGTAGGTGACCAAATACTTATTTTCCACCATAATTTACCAAGAAATTCATAAAAAATCCTACAATGTGATTTTCCAGATTTTTTTCTCATTTTGTCTCTCATAGTTGAAGTGTACCTATGATGAAAATTACAGGCCTCTCTTATCTTTTTAAGTGGGAGATCTTGCACAATTGGTGACTGACTAAATACTAAGTCCCACTGTACATAACACAAAGACAATACACAGTATACATAATGACAAACATGCCACGAAACATAACGTCCTTATAGTTCGTGACATTTACATTACATAGATTTCCGTATTGGATGTCACATTTAAATATGTAATGAACATATATGGTCATATATTTTAAAATATATGTTATGTTTTTTATGCTCTGCTCAAAAACAATTTACAACACAATGTAACTCCAAGTCAATCACACTTCTGTGAAATCACATTGTCCACTCAGGAAGCAACACTGATTGACAATCAATTTCACATGCTGTTGTGCAAATGGAACAGACAACAGGTGGAAATTATAGGCAATTAGCAAGAAACCCCCAATAAAGGAGTGGTTCAGCAGGTGGTGACCACAGACCAGTTCCTATGCTTTCTGGCTGATGTTTTGGTCACTTTTGAATGCTGGCGGGGGGTTTCACTCTAGTGGTAGCATGAGACGGAGTCTACAACACACACAAGTGGCTCAGGTAGTGCCGCTCATCCAGGATGGCACATCAATGCCAAGGTTTGCTGTGTCTGTCAGTGTAGTGTCCAGAGTATGGAGGCGCTACCAGGAGACAGGCCAGTACATCAGGAGAACTGGAGGAGGCCATAGGAGGGCAACAACCCAGCAGCAGGGCCGCTACCTCCATCTTTGTGCAAGAAGGAGCAGGAGGAGCAATGCCAGAGCCCTGCAAAATGACCTTTAGCAAGCCACAAATGTGCATGTGTCCACTCAAACGGTCAGAAACAGACTCCATGAGGGTGGTATGAGGGCCCGACGTCCAGTGTGACTCCATATCCAGACATCCATGGGTTGATAAATTGGATTTCCATTGATCATTTTTGTGTGATTTTGTTGTCAGCACATTCAACTATGTAAAGACAAAAGTATTTCATATGATTAGTTAGTGTTCCCTTTATTTTTATGAGCAGTGTATATATATATGGCCATATATTTCATCTGTTGGGGCACAGCCTCAGTTGCCCCAATGTACAATAGCCATTGATTCCCATGCTAAACTCAGCAATAAAAGAAATGTCCCTTTTTCAGGACACTGTATTTTAAAGATAATTCGTAAAAGACACATACATTTACCGATCTTCATTGTAAAGGGTTTAAAAAATGTTTTACCTAAAATGATTTATGAACATACACCCGTGGAACGGTCATTAAAATTATTACTCCAGGTCCCTGAACACCCCGAAAACATTCTTCTGGTTATTTTTTCAACATTACAGACACTACAAACAACTTTTCAATGCGTTTTGTAATTCCAAACTCGGCCACCGCAAGTATCAATATTGTAGTACAGTGAGTTTTTTTAATGTTTGAAAAACTACAACTAATTTCAGCGGAGGGTTTGGGTGACTTCCTGATCTGAATTTGTCCTGCCCCTGAATTGAGTTAAATAGAGAATAAAAACATAACTAGTGAGTTTGAGAATACTACGGATTGCATTCTTTAAGAAAGATGCCCAAAGTCCCTGCTCATCTGTGTGAACGTGCCTTAGGCATGCTACAAGGCGGCATGAGGACTGCAGATGTGGCAATCTCAATGCTGTTTGTTACAGGAAAGACATCCTTCTCCCTTATGTGGTACCTTTCCTGCAGGCTCATCCTGACATGACCCTTCAGCATTACAATGCCAACATCCATCCTGCAAGATAAGTATGTCAGTGTTCTGATATGGCCAGCCAAGATCCCGGATCTCAATCCCATTGAGCATGTTTAGGAACGATTGAATCAGAGAGTGAGGGTAGTGTCATTCCCCCTATGAATGTCAATGAATTTGCAGGTGCCTTGGTGGAAGAGTGGGGTAACATCTCACAGCAAGAACTGGAAAAGCTGGTGCAGTCCATGAAGAGGAGATGCACTGCAGTACTTAATGCAGCTGGTGGCCACACAAGATACAGACTGTTACTTTTGATTTTCTCCTTTGTTCAGGGACACATTTTTCCATTTTTGTTAGTCACATGTCGGTGGAACTTGGTCTTAGTTGTTGAATCTTTTTATGTTATTTATTATATTACTATATATATATTAAGGTTGAAACTAAAGGACAGACAAATGCACCTCACAATTTCCAAAATTTCCAAAACCTCCCCTCTCTCTTTGCGCAGGGGTTTCTGGGAAAATAAAAAAAAAATCATGCACAGTTGCATACTTAAAAAATCCACCAGACGTAGTAGACCATCCGGGAAATTTTGGCACGTTATTTTATGCATATTATTTTTGCGATATACATGCTAATCTTAATCTGGCATATTATATAGTATGCATAATAAATCCATGTAAATGTGTATTCCAACAACATCACAGTACTAATAGTACCGACTACATAAGGAGTTGGTTTAGCGGTCTAAGGTCCCGACTCCAGTCTACACATGCCCCCGACGGGGGTTTGAGTCCTGGTTCGGCTGACTGTCTGTGCCCTTCCTCTCTCTGGCTTCTGCTTCGTTCTGCCAATAAAAATGTATAAAACATTTTTTGAAAAAGATATAATACAGTACTCCTTGTGGCATATCTTTTTTAAATTTTAGATGACCTGACATAAAAAAATTCTGTGATATGACAGTCTTCAAAGAACCCATTTCTCAAAGCCCTCATAAGGTGAGAGGTCAAACTGGGGGCGCCAGTCACTTTGATTAATAACATCCCTGGCTGAATATTACCCGAGTCTACAAGCTCCAATGATTAGCCTGCTGTCTCTGGACTCCTTTGTGTGATCATTTGAGGTCCTGCGGAGTCCTAGCGTGGGTCCCAAAGCTAGAAGGGAATGTCTTTGAGAACCCAGCCCTAAACCTGCTCTTTAGGCACCATTCCACTACACCTTTACACCCTCCATCCCTCTGTTCTGACCCTCTTCACAATTCCTTACCTCTCCTCCTTTCCTCCCCTCTCTTCAATACCTCCCCTCTCCTCCTCTCCTCCCATGTTCTCTCCGCCCTGCGCTGCCCAACGCTTTTCATTCGTATCCCCTGGAAACCGCTCCGCATTCTTTAAACTCCTTTTCCATCAAGACAGAAAAGAAGAAAGATGAAAAGAGGGGAGGAGGAGGAGGAAGAGAAGGAGAAGAAAAAGGCCCTTATACGTTTGGCTATGCCCTTTGATCAGTGGTTTATCTGTAAAACAGATGGTTGTTCACTGGACTGTTTGTGTCAACACACTGCTGTACGAATGGCCCTACATCCCTGTCTAGCATCTCCTTCAAACCGTTCAATCGCAAATCAGACCCACAAAGGGCTAAGATTGTAGATGCTAACAAAGCTTCATTCTGCTTTCAAGAGAGATGGAGAGACTGAGAGAGAACGAAAGAGAGAAAAAACGAGAGAGAGCCTCCAGGCAGTATCCTAGTAATACCCATGTCTACATCTTGGTTCTTTACATAATGTTTATAAAACGTCTACCGCACCTCACCAAACTGCCGAGAAGATAATCTACTAATATGATTATTGTTCAATTATGGATGCTCATTGGTGTATAAATCCCCGGAGAATTAGCTTTCAGATTTACAGTAGCAGAAATGATCAAATTCTTATAGTTGTTTGGAAGCTATTGAATGTTCATGGGGGGATTGGGTGTAGTAGAGAGGATGTGATGAAGCTTGATAAGGGGCGGAGGTTCTCCTGGGGGAGGGGGAGGGGGGGTCTGAAACGAGGTGTGTGTTTAATCTTTCCAATCCATATTTATCTGAGGAAAGTGAGTGCTTTGCTAGAAAGCTGCTTCAAACGCCTGTCTGAAGTCATCAAAGCAATAAGAGTCAACTGGCATGCTCTTTTATGTCCTGTCAAGGGGTCGTTTATGTTTTAGAAAATTCATTAAATTTTTCCCTGAGGTGTGCCTTTCTTTTCCGGTGTCATTTTAAGACTCTGTATACATTTGGTCATTGCGGACCAAATCTGTTTAGTCTTAAACACCTTTTAGTTTGCCCAATTGAGAGCTTACTGCACATACATGCAACTCCCCACTGTGGTACAAGTTCATACTCGGTAGTCGACGCTCTGATTTTATTCAATTTTCTGTTCAGCATTCGTACCTGAGCTCACCTAAAAAAAGCACCATTCTCATTAGATAAAATTAACTATATTTTTATGTATAAATCCTCATTTGATTGAAGCACTTTGAGAAGGTTTTCTCTGTAGCAGTCTCAAATTGACCTTGCTGGTCGTTATTGACAACAGGTTGGCATCTCCTCCTAAGAGGATGATCAGAGAAGCTTTATGAGGTCATCTGTAATGGACAGACAGGACTTCATGAGGTCATCTCTAATGGACAGATAGGACCTTATGATGATGAATGACAGCTCCGGTTTCACAGCCGCTGAACAGACGTCCTCTCCCCTGCCTTCCTCACAAGCCAGCCGTTGCTGTGTGGTTGCTATGGCGGAGGTGAGGGCAATTTACCCGTCAGCGCGCCACCAGGGGGTTGCCCTCTGGGTAAGTGGCTTTGCCGTAGAAAGCTGATGCCTGCCACCGCCATCAGCCATGTTGTCACAGGCAACTCTCTAAAGCGGTGAATCAGTATGTCTAGAAGAGATATAAGTTGTGGAGGAGGAAGACGAGAGAAGGAAAATGGAGAGGGATAGACTGACAGATGGAGAGAAGAGAGAAAGAAACAGACAGTGCGAGAAAAAATGAGAGAAAGAAGAGGATATGGGTGAGTGAGAAGCATCTAGAAGTGTGGAAATGGGGTTCCAGGACATTTCTTACAGGAGGAACACCGGAGTATGACCAAATGAGTCAAATCCCCTCTGACACCTCTAGTGAGAGGAATGGGACCCATCTCCACCCTCGTACCTCAACCCATGGATCAGCCCTAAGGGAAACACACTGATACTCTCTGTTCCCTTCTGACAGATCCTTAAAATTATCATCGATAGTTCTGCAAACAGTGCAGAAGCCTGTTCCCATCCATCTAACAGAGACTCTCTACCTTCAATTAAAAGCACTGCGGAGAAGCTGCAGATTGTGCATTCCTCTAACAATGAACGGTATTAAACTGAAGGTGATCCTAATGGGATTTTCTGCAGTTGGGACCAGAGATTATGGGCTTTATATTGCTGAGCTGCTCACAAGCTATCCAAACAGGAGTGTTTTAATCTGGCATGGATTAGACAGGACCAGGAATCAGATGTTTAATATGCTGCCCACACCTTTTTACATGTTAAGTACCCATGATGGGATGTTACCGTGGACCAGACAAAACATTAGGATGGTGCTTGATTTGTTTGTCCGGAGGAAGAATCAAATTGTTGTTATGTCGAAAAAATCCACACAATGTCTAGGATCAGTTATTTATGGTGAAGCATCTTACGGAATTTTACGGGGGGCAGATGGCTCAGTGGATTCGGAGTCAGACTTGTAGTCAGAAGGTTGCCAGTTCGATTCCCGACTGAGCCAAATGCCGTCGTGTCCTTGACGCTTTACCCTAATTGCTCCCAGTTAGTTGCTGTAAATAAGAAACTGTTCTTAGTCAACTTACCTGGTGAAATGGTGGTAAAAAGGGAAAACTATTGATCCTGGTTCTTCATATTGGACATGAGACACTTTAAGATATGCAAACTGCATGGTAATAACACACAGAAATATTTTATATTCCTTGTATTTTCAGAAACATCTTCAGATATCGTGAATAACAGACAATCTAGATATGCAGCTTGGACAGATATATAACTAATTGTAGGAACTACATTTATAAAACATGAATGATGTTATATTAATGATGTTTCTATTAAGCTTCTGAGCCCCATTACAAATGATCCTCTTTACCACTGTTTACTTGCTGTTTGGGCGAGCTAGTATAGATTGTTGCCCAGGGCACTTAATAATTATGATTGGGGTGCAGAGAATGGTGGGGGAGGTGTTAAAAAATCAGTAATAGCATTAAGATCAGATAAATTAATTTGTAATGAAATTCAGTCGTTTTGCATGACAGCTGTTCGGGCTCATTCAGGGGTCTCATTGAAAGCTGACGAGCGAAGTGACGCCTGGTGACGTGACACACAAAGGAGAGGCTCATCCACAGCCAAGTGTGTTTCAGCGGGCCCAGAGGACGCAGGGTGGAACTGACACGTGAACAAAACAGATCCCCATTCCTGCTGTAAGGAACCACTATCAGTTCCTAAGGGCCACACAAAGACCCCATCCAGGACAACATGTGTTAGAGCTCTTCAACCTGAAAGTCCTCTAGCCCTGGGTTAAATAGAGGCCGGATCATTCCAAGTACCCCTGTGTGTGTAAGTGTGTGTTGAACCCCATAGACACAGCCCTCTCTTATGTGAAGGTGTAACCCTACTACAAATGTTATCCCCACGTTTCTGCAGACTGGAATATAGGATATATTATACTACTGGTGCACTGACTGTTTGAGCGATCTAACTAACCATACAGATTGTTATTTACTAGACCACTGCACACGGCCAGGACAATAAAAGAAGGTGCCATTGTTGTCATTACCTAGCAATGTAAAATTAACTGTTTCTAATACATTTACATTTATTCAAGGTGTAAGCGTGTCGGGCTGTTGCCTATCACTTGGGCTGTCACCTAAACATGTCCCAGATGCAATCAGTAACTTACTCAATATTTAGTAGCATTGGCTTATTTGGTAACAAACCTTTTTTTTCTAAAGCTGGTTACCCAATCTATAGAAGCTACAAACTCTGGTCCATGTGTTATGACGTCAACACTACACATCCGTGATGCAAGTGTCACAACAAAATGAATTCTACATATGTGTTCTCCAGTGATCTGAGCAGACGTTCAGACGCTATCTCCATGTGATCATTGTGAGCAGACCCTTCACAGGGAGGTGTCCTCTGGAGAGCCTGCCAGCTCCGTCTGCTGAACGAGTCTGGACTGAAGAGGAGTGCCACAAGAGGTTGAGCCAATTAAATGTGCCTGTGCCTCTATTGTCCCCTCATCTCAGTCCTTAACACCTAATCATGGCTGTGGATGTACTGGGCCGTCTCTTCCACCGTGTCTCCCCTGGTTACTAGGAGCGAGTCCAGCCCTTAGCGTTTACTCTCTCTGACGAGGTTCCCTGTCCTGCCCCTCGCCCCGGAGGAAGTCCTTCCGTTCTCCTCAGTGTCAAACTTTAACCTTTCTCAACTTTAATTACGTTAAGTAAGTTAGGAGCAGCGCGCAGAGCTGTCCTTCCAGCTCAGAACTGCACCGGGGCTGATGGGAAGACTGCATGGGAGCACTGCCCTGCTCCGCTCCCCGCTGTCCCCACGCCATGCTGACGCTACGCTGCCCTGATGCGCTCCCCGCAGCACCTTGACAACCATGCGCACAGAGACACATGCACACACATACTTACGCACAGATAAGCACACCCTGACAACCAGAATCAGGTGCTAGGAGCAGCACACACCAGTAAACATAAGCAGCAGTAAACATACGCATTCTCATAAACACACGCATTCACGTAAACTCGCACATTCACATAAACACAGACATAAACACACATTCACGTAGACGTACACATTTGCGTAAACACACACATTACCATAAACACACATTCACATAAACACACACATTCATGTAAACATACACATTCACGCAAACACGCACATTACCGTAAACACACATTCACATAAACGCACCAGATATATGATGTGTACCAGGTAAACTACAACCCCAATATGATTTTGGACTCGGCCCCCCAAAGCGGATTACTGGTGTATTTTAACCTTTGGTTTAGGGTAAGGATAGGTTATGGTATGGTTATTGTAAGGTTAGATTTACGGTAAGGTTATCTTAGTTATCTTAGGGCTAGGTTTCAGGTCTGTATAAGAATAGAAAAACAAACATGTATGTATGTGTGTTTGTTTTTGTGTGTGCATGGGGATAGCCTTATGAGCACTGTACTATGTATGTATGTGTGTTTGTTTTTGTGTGTGCATGGGGATAGCCTTATGAGCACTGTACTATGCAGACACCAAAGGTTAATGAGCCAGGTAGCAGAGGAGTCTTTTCATCATGCAGTAACAGATTAAGATAAAGCGTCTTTCATCATAGTGACCTTTCTATTCTGACGGAGAGCAGCATTGCTCTGTGTGTGTTCAAATGGTGGGGGACACACTCATATTAAGCAATGAATGTGTGGTAAGACCCTGGTTATGTATGCCAATTGATCAATTATATTACTAGTATAGTCCTGACCAACTATTTGACTAGTTCAAGTACCACCTGATCAGTTAATTGACTAGTTAAAAAGAAGCCACCTGACCAATTTACTGACTAGTTCAAAATAAGGCACATGATCAATTAACTGACTAGTTCAGGTGCCACCTGATCAGTTTACCAATCAGTCTAAATTCAGCACAGAGTCTCCCAGGTCAGTCAAATCAAAGACTTACTCCAGGTTCTCCATGACCATGGATCCTTACCTCTGATCTACGCTCACAATCTGCCCTGGAAAACTGTATATGCACACTATGCAATATATTTTCTACCTATTATCGAAAAAATGACTACAAGCAATGGAAACAATATTATTTACTCTCATGGGCTTTATAAACATACCGGAATCATAATTCTACGACCTCCACAAAAACATTCTAGGGATAATGCAGAAATATAAAATACTAGTTATTTTTTATCACTTTGTCCATCCCTGTTTCATCACTATCTTGCTTATCAATCCACAGGTTGTCAATTGCGCCACTCACATTCTAACCCTTATCATAATGTTCTCTTTCATGATGGCCCCTAAAAGAGATTTTATTCTCATGATGAATTGGTTTTCCAAAGAAAAGCCAAAAGGAGTTACTGTGGTAACGGCATGGACTGTCAATCACTCCCAATCAGTGTTTTCCCCTGGACTCATCCCAGCTCATTGATGTGTCTAGATTAGACCACTCTCCAGGGGGTTTCCTGCCGCTCAGAGGACAACCCACAGAAGTTTTGTCAGCCATATTTGGAAACTTCACAGAGTGTGATCATTTTGTTTGAACTGACTCACAGCTCTGAGTATTGGTGGCTGAATTAACTTTGAATTGAATCACAGCACTGAGTACCAATAACTGGCTTGTGTTTGTGTTAACTCATAGCCTTGAATAACAGTAAGAAAACATTTAATGTTGGAAGTGATTCACAGCCCTGAATGACAGTTAAAATATCTATCTGTAGTCACTTTCATCCAATATGTTTCTTTTACCATTTCCAAATTAACAATTCTGCCAACGATGTTTGGCATTTTCTTTTATCTGATATATAATTTCTTCAAAGCCAATACTTTCATTTCTGCCAAAGACAACATAGCCATGTTGAAGAGTGAAGTCTGAAGAATCTGAAGAGTAGTCAAAATGGTGAAGCAGCACTGTTGTTTGACATTATATACATGCTAAAATCCCCATTAATTTTTATGTTTTTCCGAACAATTCAGGATAATGATATCCAATTTCTAAAGAATGTTTGGTTTCTCGATTAGATTTAAGATATGCATGTTGCTAACATTAGTTAGCTGTCTAGCTAGGTCATAAAACTACCAGAACAAATTTTGAATTTTATCAACCACTAGTATGTGGTAATTTGGAGTATATATTAATTATTCTGAAATGTGTTAATTATGGGTGTGTTCGTTCTAGGTAGGCAACTCTGTTTTGAAACAAAATCTGTCAATGAATATATTCTGTAGCCAACTTTTTTTTTCACCATAACGGAAAACGGCATCAGATGAATAATTTACAGGAATGGAGAGCTGCTAGCAACCTGTTGTCAGGGCTGTTGTGGATGTGAATAAATGAACGCTGACAAGGAATTTAGCTAGTCTGCTCTTCGTCCGGCTGAATGGTCAAGTCTGGTTACCGTGCCAACGGTCGCAACAGCAGGGTAAAAGTTTAATGCCCCTTGCTCCGTGCTAGCTCACGAGGACCAGCTCAGATTAGACCTGCTTTAATGAGGAACATAAAAACATACCCGGATGTTTTTTTTACAGTGAACATGCCACAGATTTAATGTTGAAGTGCTATGCAATGTCTTTCTCACCTTCTTTCCCATTCTCTCTTTTTCTCTCCTTCTCTGTCTCTTTTGTTTCTCCCTGTCTTATTGTTTTTGTAACCGTGTTTGGACCGTTGTTCTGTCCTTCATCTAAACCTTCTCTCAGCCTTCTACATTTTACTTCAGGGATTTGGTGTAGTGTGAATGAAAACTTCTCTAGTATTAAATTAATGTTTGTAGGGCAGCTTGTGTTTTTGTCCTCCATAGATTAATTTTACTTGAAGTAGGCTAGGAACTAATGAAGCAATGCACCGAACAGGCCCAGTACTAGACTTGTGACCTAAACTGAACGACGTACCACCTTTCATCAAATTACAATTTCATTAACACTTCACTCTTACATCAGTTGAAGTATTTGCAGGGGGAAGTGCAGCTAATGTGTCAGGTTGGAATTATAAAATGTGACATTAGATACTTGAAAGAGGTAAAAGCCACATTATAGAGTCAGCTATCCCTGCAAAGGCCTTAATTCCCCATTAGTTCCGTATTCTCCCCGGTAACAAAGCCAGAGCCCTTTCAGCACCCTGTTCCTTTGCATACCAAAAGTCATTGAACGGGGGAGACCTTACCAAGGAGCTATACTCTATTCAGACCTCCTTAATTACAATGTTAAACCATTATTTGTTTCAACACCTGGTTAACCTATTCAGAGCTCTGTTTGTGTGTGTGTGTGTGTGTTTGTGTGTGTGTGTGTTTGTGTGCATGTGTGTGTATTCAAAGCTGGTTACAGCCATTCAGTGTCCCAGGTGTGATGATTGGAGGCTGTGAGGAGTACAAGGGCGCGCAAGGCTATATGTAAAAGAAGCAGCGCTGCCATGGAACACTCATCTGAATAGATGAGCAGTGGTGGTGAATGTACACGGTGGGATGAGATCAGATGTTACCTAGCGTCTAAAGGCCGGCGAGGTGGATTAATGCCTCACAAGGGGATTTAGTCAATGATGAGTCCTCAACTTGTCTTTTTTTTAGGGAGGCTAAGCAAGGAGCACCATGAATAGAAGGGCACATTTTGTACTCAGGAGGAGGGGCCTAAGGACACTCAATTGGCCGGCTTAAAAGCGATTGGCTTTGTTGTGCATTTCTGTGCATATATTTGTGCTACATTGTGGTGTGGTAGGGACAGAGGAAGCCATGCTGTGTGGTGAGTAGAGTCTGTCCCTTCTTTTAAAAAACCTGCCCCTCCAACGTCTTCTCCTCTAAGCTTCTTTTCGGGCAGCACTCTTCTTCCTATTACCTACTTTGAAGTTGTGCTTGTAGTTGGGCCACACGCCTTTGTCCGTCACGATGTCATTAGCAAGGCAATGCCTGGGACTTGACCCCCTGGGGGCTGCTGTTATGGGCTCAGAGCCTCAGCGCTGGGTCTTACCTGCTGAAGGTGCTGCTTGTTTGGGGATGATCCCATCTCAATAGTACACATCAGCGGAGGAGGACACAGCCATGATCCATCAGCCAGCGAACAAGAGTCATGTTTACTGTCCTATGAAAGGAAGGGAACCAACGTGGAGCAAAAGGAAAATAGCTAATATGTGACCTGAAAACAGTGCTTTTGTTGTGTTTCAGTCAATCCCCTTTCTAATTTCCTGGCTGTATACATACAGGTACACTGGGCTGCCGGTCTGTTGGGGCTCCATGAATAGTATGTACTGTATAGATGACACTCACACTATTATGCCCTCCATCAACAGTGTGTATAGATGAAACTCACAGTTTTATTAACCCTTCTGTCACCAGTGTATATAGATAATACTCACACTGTAATTTACCCCTCTGTCACCAGTGTATATAGATAATA
>JACXGM010025943.1:0-15090 GCA_016801145.1 Umbra pygmaea | reverse complement strand
TTGAGACTATAAACACCTGAGTTGATTGTCTACTCCTCACCCCTGATTTTAGTTGCTACACCTGTGCATCCAACTTCCCTAAGTGCTAAATAATTACACTCATGTTTAATTTGGATAAAAGTGTGTACAGATAAATCTTAAGAAATTATTGAGTAACTTAGTACTGTCCAGGAATAATATTTTTTCATTATGCTTTTTTTCATTACGCTTTTAAATAATTCAAGATCAAAGTCTAAAGTATTTATTGTCACATGAACAGGGTCCAACGTTAACTTTTTTCTCACTGGCCCTTTCGGGCCAGTTGGTCTAAAATTTACTGGCCCGGACCGATTTATTACTGGCCCAAATTAAATTAGGAAAAAATTAATAAAAACCTGTGTTTCTTTACATAAATGCACATCAAATACATATCAAATACATATGTGTAACCAAAAAACGACATCCATTAATGTATTTTCCCCTCTTGACAACATGGTAGGATAGATGTAAAAACAATATTTAGTTAATATTGCCCTAAGACACGTGTACAGAGGTAAACGTTGTGCATTCCAAACTAAGTGTGGTTGAGTTCACAAGATTTGGGAAATTCCTGATTAAGAACAAAATGACAAGTAACATGAGTTCATTTAGTAACCAGTGATCTATAATAAGAATAGAAAATGATTAATTATGGTAATTAGTTAGTTATAAACTCAGATTACCTGGTAATTTAGGTTTTATTTAGGAACTTCCCAAAATGGGTAAACCCAGACACAATTAGTTGGAAAAGCACAAAACAATTTTTTTTGTTCGTTTGTTATTTTTCCGGATTTTCTCCCCTTTCCAATTCCCTCTTTAATTCTGCCTTGACAGCAGCTCCACAACTCCTTGTACAGATCTGTGGGATGACGAGGGGTGTGCACATGGTTTACCCAACCATATGTCGCCTGAGCCGCCAATTTATTTTGGCACTATTGCTGTTCACCCAACATGGAAGCTTTCAGTCTGATCATGCACGGGATGATTAAGTTTACTGACTATACTTCCACAATTGAATTTATAGGTGCCCAATTTGAACACAAGGAGTCACTGGAGAGCAATAATCAGATTTATCTAACCCAAATCCAGGGCAGCGCTATGCTAATTCTGCGCTGCCTCATGCAGAAGGCCCGGGAAAAGTCAGAGAACCCATGACCATCATTAAGTAGACTGTCCTGCAACGCAGCGACTTACCCCACTACGCCACGCGGACCCCAACTATAATTTGATATTTCTAATAGTATTGAAATGATAAGGGAAATAAAAAGAATTTCCTCTTGGGGTCTTTAAACTATGTAGAATAATATACAAGTGTATCAAAATTATTTAAACAACTTTTTCATGGAATTGAAAGGATTTAGTAGTATTATATATAACGACTGTATTTAAGATTATTTTAATTTAGCAACATAGAATAGGCTTATTCAGGCAACATATTATTTCCATCATGAGCACAATCAGATCACCTTGTCCAACCACCAAAGACCTGTTGTCCAGAGTTATAACTGTAAAAAACTAAAATTACTGAAATGCAGCCAAAATTAGCACTGTTAGGCTACATTTAATGATATTAGTTTGCAAAATAACTGCATCTGCATAATATAACAGTTTTTCTTAATAACTGTCATGATAAATAACTTGTCATCTTGTTTACATCTACATACCTATTGCCAGGTGTTGTCTATGGCAAAACACTGTAGTTTTGTCCATCCATTCAAGTTTGTGGCTATCTACAGTCAGATCCCAGGAGGCGAGAGAGTCCTTCAGTCCCTGGGTGATTGCTTCCCGTGTGATCTTTCAAAAATAGACTGACTGTATTTATCTGTTTTGCAACTTCGAGTCCGCCTCATTAATGTGTACGTTAAATTCATAAGGCTACGTGTTGTTGAGAAGTGCAAAACGTGTCTGCAATCAGGTCATGAAAGCTATTTGTGAGGAGTTTAGCGATGGCAAAGTATATTTATTCAAGAGACACATTTAATGTTCGTAAATTTTCCGTAATCAACAACAACGTATATTGCCACGAGCTGGCTGCATCATTTAGCAAGGGAGGGTGATTTCTAATAAGAAAGCCTCTGATTGGCTGCTTCATTAAGCTTTGAAAAAACGCAGTCAAATCTGATATGTTTATTTGCCCTTGTTTGATTCCTAAAAAGATTGGAAGTATTAAAACTATTTTACCGAAAACACCTATATTTAGCAAATGTCCACAGTAGAATAACTTAATAATGGTATCGGTGCTCAATATACATTAATTTTCAACCCACAAAAACGATTCTTTCGATTAAGGATCACATTCGTTTGGGACCTGCACTATCCATACAACATTTTGATTGGTTAAAACAGACAAGCATTCAAATATTATTGGTCAAAAAGACGACCCCAGTATTGCCAAACCGAGGAGGGAGAAAGAACCGCATATGACAGACATACATTCTAACTTGAGATAAGCAAAAGTAAAGCAGGGGAGGGACAAATATTACGGACAAACGTTTTAATACAAGACTATTCATTTAAATGGCAAAATTTAGCACTGGCCCGAACGGGCAAGTGACTAGCTTTGTTTACTGGCCCGACGTTAGTTCTTACTGGCCCCGGGCAATCGGGCCATCGTTAATGTTGAACCCTGCATGAACCAAACGATTTAGAATTGTTCATAACTTCGTAGGAACAGCTGAAGAGAGCCACTAAATGCGGGAGTGAGGGAGAGAAGGGATGACATGCAGCAAATTTTTCTTTCCTTTAGTCAAAGTATTGGGTCAATGGACTTTCTATTGTAACATAACCTAGAGTTTGCATTGCATATTGAATTTGAATTTGTGCACAATGTTGATGTGTGGAAACTTTGGTTTTGTTCTGTACACCAAAACTGTTGTGTTGCCAATGTTATCCGAATAGCTCTTTGTAGGTCTAAATCAGATGTGGGCAATTATTTTTGCTTGAGGGCCACGTTGAGCTTTTGAAACCAAGTGAAGGACCGCATTTTATAGCGATACATGAAAAATCGGAAATGTTAGTTAATTAAATTGACACCGCCCCCCACACAGTTACATGCGTATCCTACTTTTGTTACACCATTTCCTTGTTTGACTGTAATGTTTTTAGTTTACCAAATATAGTCAGTGAAAAGTACCCAACTTTGTGACGCGATATCTCCAGCTGTCATTAATCAACATGGACAAACCACTCACGCATTATTTTATCAGCAGAACCCCCTCTTTCCAACCATATTGGTACCATGTTGGTATTGTGCATGATGATGTCCTACATCATTGCAGCATTGCTATTTTGTCATTTTCACGTCCTAATTTGTGTCTGTAATGTGTTTAGTAAAAAAGGCAAAAGTAAAAAAAAACATGACCAACTTCGAGGCGCGATAGCTCCGGCTCTCATAAACTCATATGGATGAGCAAACACTCATTATTTTCCAAGCTTTAGTTGCTAGCATATACGGTTCGCGAGATAATCGCGATACAATCGCGGGAGACTGTGGAGGGTAAAAACGCTGCATCTGGCCCGCGGGCCGTAGTTACACCTCTGGTCTAAATTATATGAGCATAGCCTATAACTGATGGTACAGTAGGTACAGATGCTTTAGTTAATTTCGCCTGTATTTAACTGTTAGCTGTTAGTACGTATTGCTTGTTCTATTTGTTTTAAAACTGTCACCAGTGCACGGATGAACCAAGCAAAATACAACTGGTACGTTACACAATTATAGCCACGTAAGTTGTGTTAACTCACCTTTGACGAAATGATCACTGCACACACGGGCATTTTCGATTCTATTACTCCCGACCATAGACGTAGGTTTGCAAGCCATTTCTTCCGGCTTTTTTCAGGCATTTTTCCCCCTTATGAACAACATCCTTTGGTACACAATAAAAACTCCTTGTGGTTTCTCGGTTTGATCGATTTGAGCAACCATACACGACGCAAAACATAGGCATTTTTTAGTTTGTTATAGCGCTTCCTTAATGTAGCACATCACTTCTTGCCCTCCATCTGTATTTCGCGCCATGGCAACCCAGTGACTTGACGTCATATGCAAACAAGCTATTAGGGTCTTTTTTGTTCGCGCTGCAGTAAATTTAAAATAAACAAAATTAGGTTGGCCAATCCGAGGCCCCTGCACACGTGGGGCCCCTAGGCTGCAGCCTATGCAAGCCTGTGCATTAATCCGCGCCTGGCTGCATTGTATGCACATACCACGTCTGCACTTAGCCTATTTGATCGTCAACAACACTGTTGAAAAATGCTTAATCTAATTTAATAATAACTTAAATTATGAAATCTTCTAGCCCATCATACAAAGTAACTTCATAAAATTTTGTGCACTATTTTGAAATTAGCCAAAACGGGCAGACGTTCAGACGTGCAGACGTTCTCCACACGGGCAGACGTTCTCCACACGCATATCACACGCACGGTAACACGTCTTTCAGCTTGGTTAGGAAAGAAACGATACATTCCGAGCGCCATACCCATATATACAACTACATGATATTGAGTGCTAGTCAAGGTTCGAATTACTTGGGAGCTCACATGAAAGCAGTAAATTCATACACCCGTGGGGGTCTCAAAAATTATCAGCACTATTATTTAGATCACAAAAAAATCACCTTTTCCTTTAATATATATCATGACATTTACATTAATAAACAGCCTAAAAGAAACATCTTTTCCAAAAGAACGCATTAGGTTTATGCTACTGCTGAGCGCATATCGCGATGGGTGTGTTTTTGATTATGTAATACATCGGTTGCTGCTTGTTGTAAAGTCAAATGTTATTTAAATACCAAAAGATACCAAACCACTTAGAAGAGCCAATTCTTTGCCACGAGGACAACAAAATCATACCATCAGTATAGCAACAGGGTGATATAAGGTGGATTGTAATTATTGTTGTTTCTCTACTCCTGTATTAATAAACGTTGAACTCAAATGAATGTCCAATGTTAGGCTATTTATTTATTTATCTACAACATTTATCAATCACATCTGGCTAAACAATGAAAAACAACATAATCTGCATTGACACATTTACATGAAAGAAATGATCCTCCATTCGAGGTTATATGTGGTTGCCAACATTGTGCTAAAAACAATTAGGAACCGACTGTCCTACATTCATTCAAATCTCTCCAATCAGGGGGCGAGACATTTGTCTCATTGGTTCTCCTCTGATTGATGTTCGCTGGATATGCAGGCTATCTTTAGAGAGTGAAACATAAAGTGCAATATCGAATCATATTTGATCATTCCTCCATTTATGGGATACAAAAGAAGACCAAACAACAATGTAATCAGTCCAATGACCTTCATGTTACTAAGTTGTTAGTCTGTTCTTTCTTCACACTCAGGCTGTGTCTGTGTAATTTTGAGAGGGGGAGGTTCGACATCCACCCACCACACTGTGTATCAGCTCCTCTGAGGAAGCAAATGTCTGATTTGTGTGAAAATAAGCATCCCCATTGAGCAGAGACGCCAGCCGACAGCTTACATGAATATTCATCCAAAACCATTTCTCATTCCACTACACCAGTGGTACCAAATGAAGACAGTGGCATTCTAGTTGCCAATGATATTTATGTAGAACAACTTTATTGCTTGGCTAGTGAGGAAATACATTTCAGAATAATTACCTGGCCCCCTTGTGGTGGAACTGAATTTGACATGGTTTTAATTTTATTCCCAGGAAACAACAAATTAAAGTATAAATTAATTTAATAGATGAAAAGAGTTTACAATTACATTACAAGTATTAAAGTTAAGTTTGCTCTGGAGACTTTAATGTTAATAATGCATGCAATAAGGAAACATTGGCCATGATGACCGTGAAGCTTCACCTTTTCTACCCCTGGTTTATATATAAGGCCTTGGGGGTGAGATTGCTGTTTAGGGGGCTCAAGGGGAACTTGAAACCACACCGTGTTATCTATATGTTACATTCCCATCTAGACCCTATTTGGTCATCAGGCTGATGGATCATAGAACCCCTTATAAAAACACAGGGATCTGCTTTAGGGTGTGGCACACATTCATATTCTGAGGCTTATACTACTCTA
This sequence comes from Umbra pygmaea, assembly GCA_016801145.1. Lineage (NCBI taxonomy): Eukaryota > Metazoa > Chordata > Actinopteri > Esociformes > Umbridae > Umbra > Umbra pygmaea. The sequence goes on along the minus strand of JACXGM010025943.1, from coordinate 9,004 downwards.
AGACACATAGTATAGCCTATATGTACTAACTATACTGAATATAAGGAGATCAGTGAATACACAACATTTTCCCATCCATCACTTGATTTAAACCCAACTGAGAATGTACGGACCCTCTCCATGCGTGAAAGTAACAGAAAGGGGAAACAATACACATCTTTAAACAACACCTGGAAGGTTGTGGTGGCTGCTACAGCTGAAATCTGTTGTGAACAATTAAGAGACAACTCAATAGATGGTAGGCTCATTAATTGAAAAGATGGGTGGCGTTTTAAAAAATTAACTAAATGAAATAAATATGATTGGCCGTAACAGAAACTGTTATTTGTTAGGGTCATTTCTAATCTTGCCCTCATAACATCATGGCAATCTAATCATCCCCAGCTTTCAACAGCTGGTAGTTGACGTCACGCAGTCCTGGCATTCAGCAGTCGAAATCAAAACAATGCCATATTGGCAGGAAAGCGCGAGAAAGTGAACAGGGTGGCTAGCTGTTGTGCGACAGGATGCCATAAAACATGCTAGACCATAAAACGTGCTAGAAGCAACTAGAAGAAAAGGGAGTGATGGGACCCCACAAGCAACAGATTCCGCTTGTGTAGTAAGAACTTTGTATTAGTTAACTTTAGCTACAGAATACAATGCTTACACTTCCTAACATTAATATTATAATTATTTAACAGGCTATTATTATGGTTTCTAATAATTTTATTATACTGAAAAGCAAGTTCGACATACTCAATGTGGATTTAAACTTTTAACTGCTTTAACTGAAGGTTATTCAGTCTTTGGGAATGATTCACCTGTAATACAAATTTCATGGCACTATATGATACACTTATATGACTGTTTATCATAAATGTATTATTTTATGTATGAGGTGGTGCGTTTCAAAATTCCTTCACACAGAGTTAATGTAGGTCTCTTTGTAAATTGAAGATAGACTAGCTGACGGTACAGTTAGCGCAATGATTACATTACACTGCCTGTTGCTTATGCTAGGCTAATGTTAACCAAGATGAAGTGACACTTATCCTTCTAGTGACGACAAAGCAAATTTTAACCAAAGCTGAATGTTATCACAAATCCAGATGTCGTCCATTTGTACCCCTCAAGGCTTTGTAGGCTTTCATTGACTCTCTAAAATAGGACGAGAGAAAGTTGATCAGGTAAGGTGTCTGGAAAGTTGCCGGCTTTAATCAATGAAGTTTTGCAGTATATGGTTCAATACATTTGGAATTTAAGTGCGCAGTGTACTCTGATGGCTTGAAATCACGCTGGTGCCATTCATTTTTGTTCATGCTTTTCCTCCCAAAATGGCGGCGTAAAACAAAACGAGTCACGTGACGTCCGGAGCACTATTGGCTCTTTCATCCCCTTCCCTCCCCCCACTTTTTGCCATGCTGTTGCTGTAAATGAGAAGTTGTTCTCAGTCAACTTGCCTGGTAATATAAAAAAGGTAAGATGTATACATTAGGAATTAAGCAATATTTGGGTTAGAGTTAGGTTGTAGTTATTTTAGGCATTATGGTTTAGGTTTAGACCTTAAGACTATGTTATGTTTAGGCATAAAGGTTAAGGGTTATGGGATAGGGTACATACTGTCAATGTTTTTGTGGTCTCAACTGACCCTGACCCATCCTGACCTGCATCTCCTACATCTGCTGCCGTAGCCAGGAGTCATTGGGTTGACTTCTTTCTTCCCCATCCCCCATGTGAGCTTGTGTAAGGTGGAGATTTATATAATATGAGGGACGAAGAGGGTGGGACCAACTACCAAAGCCAAGAATGTGGGAGTGGTTTAATTGTTATGGTTTTTGTTTTCGACCTACACCCGCCCCCCCCCCCATCCATGTGAAGTTATGTAAGGTTGAGAGTTACATATATTTGAGGAACAAAGAGGGTGGGATCAACATCTGGAGCCAAGGGGAGAGGGGAGGAGTAGAGAGGAGGCGGTACAAGCTGGAGGATATAAGGACAGTCTGTCAGCACACATCATTATTCCTTTTCTTTTCACACACACACTAATTAGCACTGTCACACACACACCATCAGTCTGTAACCATGATGCTGAGAATAATGGGGTTTGTGCTGTGCGCTACGCTGGTCGCCTGCGTCGATGTCACACCTCAGAAAGACTTCAACCTGGAAAAGGTAAGAGACTGACAGTGAGACTGTGGAGCGTGAGACAATGAGATGGAGAGACAGAAGAGGCCTTTAAAACAGAGTAAAGATAACGTGGTTTACATCTGTCAGAGTAGAGAATATGATGTCTATAGAGGTCAGAGTCAATGTTCTGACATTTAGAGGGGTCAAAGTAGAGCTTTGTTTGGGGTAGCAAAGTGGCATAGTTGTTAGGGCTTCTGACTGGTGCCTATAAGGACCCCGGTTCAATCCTCTAACCGCCAATGTGAAGGCTTTGTCATTCTGTCTGTAAATTATACCCAATTTCTCCCATTGCTGAAATATAAATTAGATTTGAGCCAGTTTGCCTGGTTAAATGGAGGGACCAAGTAGAGTTTTGCATAGTGAGAAAATAAATATATTTTCTTTCAGTGGCCAGCTTACAAATGCTGTACAAAATGTATTTCTTGATAGCTTAAAATGTAAAAAAGAGATTTAGATGAGACAACAGTGTTAGTAAATGGGCACCTGCCAGTCTGTCTTTATATAAATGATACATTACAGACCAAGGTTGTTACAATGTCTACAGCTTTAAATACTGGTTAAACCAAAAAATATATTGTGAGGTGTTAAAGTGTCATGGTAGAAAGCCCATAGTGTAAAATCTGACTATTGAATCAATATGAATTGGAAGAATGAATGTGGTTCTTTTTGTCAGTGTAAATGTATAATCCTCTTTGTTCTCCCCAGATGTCTGGTAAGTGGTGGATGGTAGGTTTTGCCACTAACGCCCAGTGGTTTGTGAGCCGTAAAGCTAACATGAAGATGGGCACTACCATGATGACACCCAGCACCGCAGGAGACCTGGAGCTCGCATGCAAGAACCTGAAGTGAGGAGACAGGCTTGACTGTGTGAGACACAGAGATAATGTAGTGTGTATATATTGCTGTGTGATTGTATACGAGTTGTTGTGAGAGTGTTTGTTTAGATGTGTGCATCCATGTCAGTCATACTGACTCTTTCTCTCAGTGCTGATGGCTCCTGCTGGAGGATGACAAATCTGGCCCAGAAGACCGACACCCCAGGCCGCTTCACCTTCACCAGCCAGCGTGAGTACACACACACACGCATGCGCGCGCGCACGCACACGCATACACACAAGGATGTTCTTGTACCTAATTTCCCTCCTCTCATTCTACGCCTCTTCAGGATGGAACAGTGAAAATGACCTGCGTGTGGTGGCTGTCCAGTATGAGGACTTCGCTCTGATCCACACCATCAAAAACAAGAACGGAGAGACTTATGTTCTCAACAAGCTCTTAAGTAAGCCTGCTTAACAGTCTGTATGTTTGAAATGAGCAAGCTTTTTAGGTTTCCATGTTTTTTTTTCATTAATGACCGTTAAACGTTTAGCTTACTTTGGGCATCTGACTGGTGTCCCAAAGGTCTTTGTTTCAAATCCCCCCACCACCAATATGAAAGCCTTGTCATTCTGTAAGCAAGAAAGTCAAACCTAATAGCTCCTCCTCCCATCTGTAACATTTCCACAAGGTCAATGTTGTTAATAAAAACTTGAAAAGAACGTATCTGTTTAAATAACAAATAAATGTATTGTGTTAAACCGGTGGTTTCTATTTCAGGTCGTACTCCAGAGGTGAGTGCAGCCCTTCAGGAGAAGTTCAGACAGTTCTCTCTGGATACAGGAATCCTGTCCGACAACATCGCTATTCTACCCAAGAACGGTAGGACAATACAGGCTCATCTGTATATATATATATATATATATATATATATATACATATATATATACACACAAGCATAGACACATATGCTGTATGTAAATCATCAGTCCCTCATCCAGCACACACTTACACATCTCTCTCCTTTGTGTTGCAGGTGAATGTGCTGAGGCATAGACGTCTCTCCATTCCTTCACCTTTCTCTCTGTTCATTCCTCTTTCATCGTACCTTGGTCTCTTCATTTAATGTTGAATCTATTCCTATGAAGACACCCCCCCCCTATGAAAAATGGAGCCCCACCCCACAACGCACCACTTCTTGTTGCTTTTGTATGTGTTTTTCACTGCTGATTTGTCCAATGATATATTCTGACTAAGTGTTTTGTTGAAATAAAGAATGTGTAAAAAGTCATTCCTGTTTATGTGTGCCTAATCTTACAATATGCATTGCAAGACATTTCAGAAAAACAATCGCTTTACTCCAAATTTCAGTTTGAGCTGTATGTGTAATATGTTGTGAATATGTGAATCAATAATAAAATAGTGGAATCACTTTCATAACTAAGATATCCTTGAAATTCCAAGTTTCAAATCAAGTGGGTTTGACTTAGACAGGGATCCTGTTCTGACTCGACAGTGTCACTTTTATACCCAGTGGCTGAAAATTGAATTCACATGAAAGTCAGATTTGAATCTCAAATGGCTCTTTAAAAAGTTCTCATGGTAAATAAAATATCAATGTTAAACAATAAAATTTGTGCCATAAAGAGTCTAGAAATAGCAGCAAGTGAACATCCCTATATGATATTAACATCCTTACATACATCCCTATATGATATTAACAGCCTTACATACATCCCTATATGATATTAACAAAATCACACAAAAGAATAGAGCTATGCGTGTCATGGTTAGTGTAGGTGATGTGAGAAGAGGGTAACACATAGGCAGCCGATCGTAGTAGTTCATCATTTATTGTTGACATAGTGGGTAACACAGCTTCCACAATCCGGGAACACATAGGCTTCAGCAAACGCTTATCAAACAGACCTAGTTACTAAACCACGTACTCTTAACAGCGGTACGCACGCTGGCTAATGTCTAGGTAAACAGAGAACGCAGAAACATACACAGCTAACACCTTTAGAAACTCACACGATTGTAGCTGGTTATCTTCTCCCACAGAGATAGCAACAACAATGATGATGATGATGATGATAATAATAATAATAATAATAATAATAATAATAATAATATGCAAAACAATAGTCCTTGAAACACCAAGGGGAGCAAGCATAAAGCAGAGAATAAACACAACACTTACTCAAACGGACAGGAGATCAATGTTCCACATCTCCTCCTGGGCAGGGCTGCTTATATAGGAAATCCAGATCACTAACTGGACACAGCTGTTCCTCCTTTGTAATCAGAACCTTCTACTTGATTCTAGCCCTCTCCCAGTACCTACTACGTTTCCCAGCAGCCCTGGACAGGAAGAGGCGTGGTCAACCCTGAAAGGGGACGGGATTCAAAATAAAAGAACAAACAAAACCACCATGTAAAAACACTGAAGGTAAAGGAACAAAACAGACAAAATGCAACTAAACATAACCAGGGAAACTAAGGCAGTAGAAATGAGTCCATGCTCAGTCATTGCGCCAGCCCCCACTGGGCTGGGCGTTACAATGCGTCCTGCCTAGGGCCATTTTTAGACCAGAAACATTTTAGAGATCAGGCAGTGATTCAGAAGAAATTCTGATTTCAAGAAGTTCCAATGTTTCCAAAGTGCGCCAAAGTCATATACCATGCCAAAAGGCATAGCATGAGTCGGTGTGTATCTTCGGAGACACGTCTGTTGAGTGTTTACAGGCTTCAGTAAGTGCCACCAAGTCGCCTTCTTATGCAGAGAAATAGGCGAGCAGTGGTCCAGAGACTACAACTGCGTGGTCAGATATTAGCGTGTAGCCTACCTAGTTGAAACCAAACTCTTTGTTTTGTGATGCAGATCCGTCTACGTAGAGAACCAAATTTGCGTTAGCGAGGGGTTGGTCTGTGAGGTCAGGTCGAAAGGGTGCACGTCGTTTGTAATTCTGCCAAGCAATCATGTGATTTCCCTTCATACGGGAGGGGAAGCAGTTATGCTGGATTGAGGACATTGTAGCGTTTCAGCTTAGGGCTGTAGCCACTAGGTCTAATTTCTTGGAGAAGAATGCCACTGGTCTGAATTTGTCCCCATGCTATTGTAGCAGGACAGAAGTCATGCATTGTCATCTCTCATCTATGGTTTGGACAGATGGTAGAGAGAGGTTAGGGAGGCCCAGCGTAGGTGGGGTCTGTAGGTCCTTTTTTTAGGTTTTCAAATGCTCATTCATCCGTTGTTGTCCAGGGCACTGCGTCATGGGTGGCCAGGCCCTTGTTCAAGGTGGCCATCAGTTCAACAAGCTCTGAGAATGAGGAAATAAAAGCACGGCAGTACAAACACATTCCCAAAAATGACAACAACTGTTTCTTTGTGCGTGGCTTAGGTAAAGAGACAATGGCATTAATGAGTGAAAAAACGCTCTGTAAAGTCATCATCAGGTTCAGGGCTAATGTGTGCAGTACAATGTAAATGTGAGGCAGGCATCAACTGAGACCCAGGCGAGACAAGCTCTTGCGCTTTGTCAGTCAAGGCGGAGGCTGCTACAAGAAACAGAGACTATTGATACACATATAGCAAAGAATCAGTGGGATCCACAGGGGAGGCAAACATGCTATCACAATATTCATTCACTGGCACAGAGCTGCGGTGTATGACAAGGCTGTCCTTGGATGCTGATATGCCAAGGCCTAGAGCACACATAAGACCTCTCCCTAAAATTATAACAGGGCAACAAGACGAAAGCAGAAACAAGTGTTTGCTCTGCACATCAGGACCCCATGGATTGGTTGTGTCAGTGTACAGGCCGGACAGGGGAGCATCGAAGGGTTCTTTGGTTATACTACCAGAGGCACCATGTGAATACACATATCTGCCGCTCAACTTCTGGTCGGGAAAGTTCTTCTTTTGCTAAACAGAATGTGTAGCACCAGAGTCAACTAAAAAAGGTTCCTCCTTTTTCTGCCATACCGTGTTGATGGAGGCCATGTTCACTTTGTCGGGGAAGGCACGGGTCAGTCCCTCCACCAATTGAGTTACCCTATCTCGGTATTGGTTAATGTCTTGGTGGCTGTAGTCTTGATGGACAGCTCTGTAGTCGTCTCTGAACAATCCAGATACCCTTGTGAACTGTCCTGGCCCCAGATTTATCATGAGGATACGTCTCAGTTTGTTGCCAGTGGGCATGAATTCACAGCAAAACAAGACCAGGTGGTCACCAAAAGTCTGTCCAGAGTTTTCACATGGTGGGAGATGAGCCGCAGCGTCCTGGATGTCTGCCTTGGTCAATGGTCTGAATACAAGCATGGGTCCTTCAGGCCCTGCCACCTTCCAGGTAACTGAAGGGTTGTTGAACTGGAGACCTCACCGTTCTCTTTGTCTCCCGTGTCATGGCTCCTGGTGTGTCTTGCCCCCGGGGGTGGAGAAGGCAGTTCGCCTCCCCCTGGGGTCTGGGGATGCTGTCCTCTGGATGGGGATATCTGTACTTGGACAGTGGCTATGTGTCTCCCTCTGCCCTCTGCCTGGCTGGGTGGGTTGTTGTCAGTGGTGTAAAGTAACTAAGTATTAATACTTCGTTGCTGTACTTAAGTATTTTTTTCGTGTATCTGTACTTTACTTGAGTATGCATCTGTCTGCCAACTTTGTACTTTACTTCACTACATTTTATTAAAAAAATTGATACTTTTACTTCTTTACATTTTCCAAAACAAAGTCGTTACTCGCTACAAAATTAAAATTAGTCGTATAGGAGGAAATGCCCAAACAAATGATTTACTAATATCTCCGTTAGGTCGTTATACAATCGCTTTAGCCATGCATTTAATATTGAGCAAATCAATGTGAAACCACACCCACCAACAGCTGTAGTGTCGTCCCATGTATACGGAAGTATAAGCTTTGTTATAAACTCGTTTCACAGCTTTTCCCCTCATTTAAGTATAAGTGATATGTTTTTCCTAAAGATACTGTAAGTATCCAAGCAGTTCAGTGGTGGTATACCCTACAGTTTATCAATTAGCTTACAACATTGTAGCCTATCCACATTTTAGGCGCAGCTGTGTGGACGGCGGGAACGATGCATGAACATTCCATAAACTGAAAATGTGCATTGCGCATTTGAACAGCTTGCGCCAATCAGAGTGACATGTTGAGAGAAAAAATTCTGCCCGAGTGAACCCAGTACGTAGTAAATCCCTTCTTCCATTCCGGAGTCACCCATGAAGTTAGTATCTACTTGCTAACTTGCCAAGCAGCCTGCAGTTAATTTTAGGTTGGCCAAATTGAAACAATGCATTTGTTAGATTACCAGCAGTCAGCTGAATATCACAGACCTAATAATGTGGTTTAGTGGCAATACATTGTTTGCCTTCACATCATAATATATTAGCATTAAATGTAATATTAGATTTGTGTTCCATGATTAGGATGTTAGATTATCAAGGGCTATGTTGAAAACCATCCTCTCTAGCTAGCCTTTTTGATAACTGTGTTTCTGTATGTTTGGTATTATGCCTATTGTTGACAACAAGTTTATCAGGCAACATATTCAGGGGCAATTGGGAATTATATTACATCAGATATACTATACTACTATAGTACTGTAAGGCATAATTGCATTTCCCTATTTTATTGATTTGATATTGCTGATAAGCAATTTAATTTGGTCCATAATTGTTTTGTGAAATACTTTACATTAGATTGTGGCATGTTTCGCTCCTTTCAATGACACACAAATAATGTTAATAAATCAAAATCATATGAAACATTAATGAAATAATATACTCTTTGTTCATTGTTTAACTAAGTACAACTTAAATTATTTTATATAGGCTATCATAATATAATGATGTTGTAGGTCAACTAAATAATCAAAATAATAACAATTCTCAAATAGTCTGTGTCACGGTTGCATTTTTTTTGTTTGTGTTTGGGTGCCTTTGTTTTTCTCATTTCAGCACATGCAGTTCAAAAGTTCTGTGAATGGCCATGCCCTCCCAGATG
>JACXGM010025942.1:0-15089 GCA_016801145.1 Umbra pygmaea | reverse complement strand
CCATGTCAAAACTGCCATTCTGCAATCAAAACTGCCATTCTGCAATCAAAACTTAACACTCTGACTTCAAAAGGCCCTCTTCAGATCAATAGTTAACACACATGCACATGAACAACAAACAGTCAAACAGACACAACACACTGGTCAACTTTACTCAAGACACTTCTGTCATTTGTAGTTTTTAAACCGTTTTTATTCCTGTAACCAAGCCTCAGTGAATCATTGTACAGGTAGTAAAACAACTCCCATAACAAGTCAGGGATCACTCCGTCGATTGGGGTCGGGCCACGTCACCTCGTCCACATCACAGGCGATGTTCTCCCTTGCCAGGCAACGGGAAAATATCGCCGGGCGTGGCGTATCCACCCGTGGATCAAGCCCACCTCGATGTCTCCGCATGCCTCCTCCATTGCTCGCAGGAGTGGCACGCGTGCATGTGTAGGCAGTCATAGACCTTCCACCGCCATGCCAAAAATAATTCCCCTATCAGGTTGAGGACCGGGAAATAAGGGGGCAGTGGAAACTGACATTATCCCAGATGACAACGAACATGGGCTGCCCTGGTTGGTCCATGCAGAAATGTCAGTATGTGTGCAGTGTTTTAGGGACCCAGGGTGGCATGGTGATGGAGGACCCCCTGACCACTAAGGGCTGCACACATAGTGATGTTGTCCCTGCACTGCCTGGCGACATTCTAGATGGCCCCTTGGCGGATGATGTTTCAGTCCCAATGTCTGGTTTTTACCAGCGTCTCTTCCTCTATCTCCTCTCCCTCTTCCCTCCCTGTCTCTTCCTCGTTCTCCTCTCTCCTTCAGCCTCCATATTCACGATTGTCTTACGACAGGTGCTCAAACCTGAATTATATAGTGACTGATTGGTGTTCAGTTACGGGTTAAGTGTTTTACGATGTGTGCGGGAGTGTTGCTAATGTCATGTGTGTTTTAACTATTGAATGGACGTGCTGACTGCAGAGTTTCATCATTGGCCAAAGTGTGTAACACATGCACGATGTGTGTAGTGTTTTGCACCGTGTGTTACAGAATTGTTTACGGTGCCATGCCGACATTGTGTTTATTCATTTGGTGCCTAAGTGTACCAAATGCATGCAAACGTTACGGTTTCGACCCTTTGTTATGAGCATTCACTTTTTGTGTTTTAGCAATCGGAAAAAACTGTAACATCTGGTGTGCCCCAGGGTTCTATTCTTGGTCCTATACTATTCTCCCTTTATATGCTGCCACTTGGTCAAATCATTTCAAAACACAATGTTCAGTTTCATTTCTATGCTGATGACCTTCAAGTCTACCTTCCTGTAGTTTTGAACAATCATTCAGCATTAGACCCCATCCATAACTGCATCCAGGACATTAAACGGTGGCTTTCTTAGAACTTTCTTCATTTGAATGAAGACAAGACCGAGTATATATTATTTACCCCGGACTCACCTTGTAGCTCTTTTAGTTTTGGCCCTCTCACACCCCAGTTTGCATCCACTGTTCGTAATCTGGGTGTTGCGTTCGACAATGGTTTGCATTTTGACAAACAGATTGGTGCAGTCGTTAATATTAGCTTTTTCCAGCTAAGGCTGCTCAGTAAGGTGAAGTCATTCCTGTCCCATGCTGATTTAGAAAAAGCCATTCATGCCTTTATCAGCTCAAGGCTAGATTCCTGTAATGCCCTCTACATTGGGCTTAGCCAAACACTTCTCAACCGTCTTCAGATGGTTCAAAACGCAGCAGCGCGTTTTCTTACCAGTACCCATAAACATTCACACATATCCCCCATCCTCTGCTCACTTCACTGGCTCCCGGTACAGTTTAGGGTGGAGTATAAGGTTCTGATGTTTGTTTTTAAGGCCATTAATGGTCTTGCCCAGGCATACCTATCCGAGCTGGTCACTGTCTACCATCCTGCCAGAACCCTCTGCACCTCTCAGAACACCTCTTTGATTATCCCTAAGTTTAGATATAAAAAATTTGGAGGCCAATCTTTTGCCATCCAGGGACCTACTTTGTGGAATGCCTTACCTACTTCTCTTCGTAACATAGCTGTGTTTAGTGTTTTTAAATCACAGTTGAAAACGTTTATTTTCAAGAAGGCTTTCAACACGTAACTACTTGTTTTGTTCTTAGTCGTTGTGCTAGCTATTTTGTTTTAACTGTTTAAATTAGCTCCATCTTGCAATTTCCATATACTGCTTTATTTTTTATGTGTTTTATGTGCACCTTTCTGGTTGTTGTAATGGCGCTATATAAATAAAAATTGAATTGAATTGAATAATCATGTTCACCAGCTGCTCCCTGACACTATCTCCAACATGCTTCACAGTGACAGCTCTCTGGACTTTTGGATATTAATGGTTAAAAGAAACACATTTTGAATGTAAATGTCACACTTGAAATCAAGACAATTAATCTGCATACTTGTAAGTGAACTAATGGAAGCATTTTATTGTATTGGAACTACTTCATTACAGTACTGTGGTATGTTATTGTGCCAATGTATTAACAGGAATATGTTTGTATCGATGCTGTTGGAGGTTGTTGCAGTTCAAGTGATGGGATTATTGAAGACTAACTGGAGGGACATGCCTTGGTCCTCTTGACATGTCAACTCGTGACTTCTCATTAAGTCCACAATGAAGTCGTATAGTTCCACTTCTGTTGCATCATCCCCTGGTAGATCTTCCTCTGTCTCATCCTCGATGGAGGCTGCCAGCTTGTAATGAGTTGATCAGCTGATGGAGCTGCATCGAGGCGGGTAAGCAAGCTTCATCTGCGCACTTCGAGTAGCCCACCAAACCATGCAGAGGCAGCAGATGATATTGGAGTTTATGGTCCCGTTTGTGACAGAAGAGCAGATGAAAAACACAGACAAAGCAAGGACCGAGCTTGGGGCAATGCTGTTGGATACTAGAGTGTTGATGGACCACATGTGGTTCACTGAGGGTCTGGCGGCTCTGGCGCTGGCTAACCTAGATGCGCCAGACATGGCTTTATATATAAGCACCATTATCTTGACTGTCATCTCCCTCGCCCTTTGAGGAGCGGTCACGGCAGTGAAACTTAACCGCATTGTGACTGACTTGACAATTTTGGTACCACAGATCTCAGACTCGGTGACCTACGTGGCAGCATTTTGGGCATTTCATTGATGCCCGGAATATGCCAGGCATAATGCGGTGATGGCTTGTTCTGATACCAGCAGCAATTTGGCTGACAGTAATTCTTGCACAAGAATCAGGCCTAACTACCCTTAATATTATTGCAATGGCCATTCATGAACATTGGGCCTTCCCGTTGGTATTCCTCCAGAGGATATATCCGACGGAGTTGGTGGCCGTGGGAAGATCCATGATTTGAGGGGGGGACAACCCTTACTTTGGATATCACCCTGATCTCCAGGAAGTTAGAGCATCAATTCTAGCATCCTTCTGTTGTACCCTCCTCATCACAATGGGGGATTACACCATGGGCAATTATATGGGCTTCATTGAGGACAGGGTGAACTAGGCCTGTCGCAATATGCAATAAATAAATTAATAAATGATCAATAAAAAACGGCTACAATCATTTTCATTTGCATGCTTGTTTATTTTTCTTCTCTCTCTCTCTCTCTACCGAAGAGACTTTATTGTTTTAATTAAAAATAGGAATTTTGGGTTTTCATGAGCTGTATGCCAAACTCATCAGTATTAAAACAATAAATGACCTGAAATATTTTAGTTGGTGTGCAATGAATCTAAAATATATGAAAGTTTAATTTTTATCATTACATTATGGAAAATAATGAACTTTATCACAATATGCTAATTTCTTGAGAAGGATGTAACGGAATGACTTCAAATGACGACTGATAACGCTTGTATTTACTGTGAACATTTATTGTTCGCTATGCTGCCATGTACAAAGAACACTTAGGTCTGTATTACACGCTTTACCTATGGCATCTCACGTGCATCAATCAAACCTAGAAGCATACACCACAGACAACTTCCGTGTAGGCTACTTCAAAATAAAAGCATTTCAGGTAACAGTCTGTAGTAAACTAAATTACTGTTAAACAAATAAAGTTGTGTACCTTTTCAAGTATCAGCTATATATCCAATATTTGAGAGAGTTTTAATTACACTATAATTTAACATATCCCATAGACTGTTTTAAAACAAACAACACTAATTTATATTCAAGTGCTTATTACAACAAACATTTTACAACATCCTCCCGCCCGATGGACTATTGTTCATCCCTATACGGAATCATCTAAGTAATCTCCAAAGGGTAAATCAACTGAATAGGTCTCCTTAACAAACTTCCTGTAGAAGTACGAAAAGTGCATGAACGAATAAGTCCATCTCTTCCTGGATAAAGCTCTGTTATCCTGCCCATATTCCAGGTCTGCCTGGGAGTGTTATCCTCTCCGATCAATATGACCTCTCCCACCTTTAGCACAGTGGGTGTAGGTACGTCACACTTGTGAGCTGATTTCAGGTTCAGCAAGTAGTCCTTTCGCCAGCTGTTCCAAAAGCTGGTTATTAGTCTCTGTCTGTGTCTCCATCTCTTACACATGTCCTCCCGGCTCACATTGGTTGCTTGGGATGGAGGAAGCATAATCCTTGGTGGTAAGCAGGTCAGTCTTTTCCTAACTAGAAAATGTGAAGGTGTGAGTGGCTGGGGCTCTGATGCATCGCTCTAGTCACAGCACAAGTGAAAAGTACAATGTAGGCCTTCTTAGGCTGACCGCTCGATCTAACATACAAGGGTCCTGCAAAATCTACCCCAGTAACCTCAAATGGTTTGGACTCTGTGACTCTATCTCTAGGTAATGAAGCTGTAACTTGCTGGGCTGGTCTCGCTTTTAGTCTTCTGCAAATGTTACAATGTAACACCACCTGCTTGACCAGCTGTCTACCCCTTAAAACCCAAAATCTTTCCCTCATCTGCACTAGAGTGTCTCTGACACCAGAATGCATTAATCTCTCATGACATGACTGAGCTGTTAACTCAGAGTATCTGTGCTTTGTAGGCAGTATCCATGGGTGTTGTTCCCTGTAACTAAATTCAGAGTACTGTAACCTGCCTCCCACACAAATAAGACCATTCTCATCAATAAACGGTTTCAGGTCTTTGATTTTTGAATCTGTTCTAAGCCTTTGTCCCTCTTTTAGCTGGCAGATTTCCTGGCTAAAACTATGCCCTTGCGTCATCTTCACCCAATACACTTCTGCTGCAGTAAGCTCCTCAGAAGTGAGTTCTCCCTGAATCCTTTGCCCAGAACGAGCATTTGCTAAGAACCTTTTTACCCATGCAGTTATTCTTATCACTGTTTTTAACCTGCTGTACTTCTCTAGGTCTAATAGTGGCTCTGCTTGTTCAGTGCTGGTAAGCTGCACTACAACCTGAAACTTGGACCTAAGCTCAGTGCTAACTTTGTCTAAGCCACCTTCCTCATCAACATTATTTGATTCATCAGCCGATGGCAGGGAAGTGGGTCCCTTCCACCACAGCTTGTCTTGGATTAGGTTCTCAACGCTCTGGCCTCTCGTGGGTAAGTCAGCAGGATTAGTTTTGCCACTGCAGTGGAACCAAAGTTCTGGATTAGTAAAATCTTGTATTTCAGTCACTCTGTTTGCCACAAATGGCTTCCACCTTTGTGCTGTGCTACGTATCCAATGGAAAACAATCATGGAATCAGTCCACATGTTAAGTTGATTTCTTTCCATGTTCAGTGACTCGGGAAGGTTGTTCCCTAATCTTGCTCCAATCAGGGCGCCCATGAGCTCCAAGTGTGGCAAGGTCATTTTCTTTAGTGGGGCTGCCTTTGACTTTGATGCCACAAAACTGGAGACAACTTCTCCTTCCCTGTTCTCTCCTTCCAGATAGGCAACTGCACTGTATGCCTTTTCACTGGCATCACAGTAGACCTGCAACTTGGATGTCTGTTCATTTGGCTGTATTTCAACTTGGTACCATCTTGGAATTGCAACCAAGTGGAGCTGTGGCAGCTCTGCACACCACTGATCCCATTTTTCAGCCAGGTCTGGGGGTAACTGTTCATCCCAACCAATTCCCCTTTCCCATAATTCTTGAAAAAGGCATTTTACCCGTATAGTAAAGGGGGTGAGAAACCCGATGGGGTCAAAGATGCGGGCTGATGTCTGTAAGACACTTCTCTTTGTGTTTTCCTTGCCCTTTAATATGTCCAGCAGGCCTTTCAGATCAAACACAAAGTCATCATTTTCGGATCTCCAGACCAATCCTAACACCTTCAGTACATTTCCACAAGTGCTGGTTTCTGGTGTGTGCTCCAGTCCACTTTCTGTCCACTTAGCCCTCAGTTCTGGTGAGTTTGTTACCCATTTGCACAAATTCATGCTGGCATGGGACAGAATCTCCTTCGCCGTTGTGGTGACTGAAAAGGCTTTATCTACACTGTCTGAGCTGGAGATGAAATCATCTACATAGAGAGACTCATTTAGTGCCTTTACTGCTGTAGGTTGCTTAGCTTCATACTGCTTTATATGTTGTCTTATGGTTGCAGCAAGCAGAAATGGGCTGGGTGACACACCAAATACTACTCTATTCATTCTCATGATGCGCAGCTCATTTTTACAGTCACTGGTTGGAGGTCCATGCAGCCACAAAAACCTCACAGCATCTTTATCTCTTTCTTTTAGAGCTATCTGCAAGAATGCCTTTGTAATGTCTGCAGTAAAGGCTATCTGGTGGAGCCTGAACTTGATTAGCACGTCTAACAGATTTGGGTTAAGGTTCGGCCCAATCAGCAAACAGTCATTTAATGAGGGGGAACCCTCCTTGTGTGATGATGCATCAAAAACTACTCTTAGCTTAGTTGTTACCTTGTCTTCTCTTAGAACAGCATGATGTGGCATGTAGTATCTCACAGTCTCAGGCTACTCTGCTGCTGAAGTGTCATTTGGGACATCCTCACAGATGCCTTGCTCTAGGTAATCCTGAATGACATCATTGTACCTTGTGTACAGGGTTGCGTCCGTTCTTAGTTTCTTCTTGAGGCCTTCAAACCGCCTCTTTGCCACTGTGAAGTTATCTGGGAGATCTGGTTTGTCTGGTCGCCTAGGCAACTCAACATGGTAACGACCATCCTTGTATGTTAAAGCATGTTTAAAGCTCTGCAGATCCTCTGTTTCCTCTGGGTTCTGGGTTTTTTCACTGATTATGCCTAGTGACTCCACCTTCCAGAAGGCATGTAGTTGCTTTGAGATCTGAGCATCCTCCTGCAGGCTGATGTGCATACAAGTAGTATCGGTTACACTGGATGTTGATACTGGTCCTTGCAAGGCCCATCCGAAGCTGGTTTCCATGGCCATTAGTGACTCTGTTATCCTCTGTACCTTGCCTGTCACTACTTTCCAGTAACAGTCTGCCCCTATTAACACTGCCAGTTCTGGGTCATTTGCGGCTTCTTGTGGGAAATCAGCAAGTTTTAGACCCTTTTTTTAAATTCCATTTGGATGGGTTCACCAGGCACCTTTATCACAGCACTGCACACTTGAGGAGTCTCCACGGCTTCAATGTCAATTCTTTGCTGTGGATTCCACACATTTTCCAGAGACACCTTTACAATGTTGCGCTGTGCTATTTCAGGAGTTGTAGAGCCAAAGGTGTGAAGACGTAGCGTCTCCTGCCTTATTACTGGCAGTTCTAATGCTTTGACCACGGCCTCATGAATGAAGCTTCTCTCACTACCTCCATCCAGCAGACAGCGTACAATTTTTCTCCCTCCTGGGCCCTCTGTCCATGACTTTACTGTCTGGAGTAGTACTATGTTCAT
Source organism: Umbra pygmaea (assembly GCA_016801145.1). Classification (NCBI taxonomy): domain Eukaryota; kingdom Metazoa; phylum Chordata; class Actinopteri; order Esociformes; family Umbridae; genus Umbra; species Umbra pygmaea. The sequence goes on along the minus strand of JACXGM010025942.1, from coordinate 7,277 downwards.
CAGGTTAGCCTTTTGTTTTACTGCACTAGACACAGAGGATACAATAGCATCAGTGCTGCCATGGTCTGCACCTGTCTTCATTTCACTTTGCTCACAGACTGACTGGTGATGCCTGCGACCACACAAGGCGCACAAAACACCTTTAACTCGGCAGAATTTTGCTATGTGTTTTGGGCCTAGGCATACATAACATCTTCCCAAACTTTTCAGTTTCTCTTTGCGTGCAGCCACAGACTTTTCTGGACAATGTTCTGGTTTATGATTATCACTGTCACAGTATATACAGGTCTGAAGGGCGTTAATGGCTGTGTGTAGTGCAGCAGCTGAGGGCAAATTCCATTTTTTAGGTTTGTTTTCACTAAAACACTTGTGCTTTGCACGGAATCTGTCATCTGGTGGAGTGTCGCTTTGTGTGTTCCCTGGACGTGAAAGCTGAAGTGCTCTCTCTCTGCTTTGTACCTCAGTTTGCAGGAATTTGATGAGCTCAAGAACCTTCCATTCCTCATTGAGGTCTGACTTACGCGTGTAAGCCAGTGCTATGTCCTCCGGCACGAGCTGCAGAAGTACTAGGCATAGCAGACATCCATATGTCTCACTGTGTATTCCTAAGGATTCTAGACTGCGAATCTGTATTTCACATTCATCATAAAGGTGTCTCAAAGCTATGACATCTGAGGACTTCTTAACAGGAGTTAGGCTCAACAGCTTGGACATATGTGCGCTGATTACGATGTCTTTTCTTCCAAAACGGTTCTGAAGCAATTCCACTGCTGCATCATAATTGCTATCAGTCATGGTAAATCCACCCACAGCTCTGGCTGCTGCCCCAGTCAGATATTACTTAAGGTAGGTGAACTTCTCTCTTTTACACAGAACATCGTTGTTGTGAATAGCCGTTTCATACTGAGACCAGAATTCTTGCCACTGGCTTATTTCTTCGCTGTATTTCTCTATCACCAACTTGGGCAGTTTAACAGTCTGTGCATTAAGAGATCTGACTGAACTTGCACTTGCATCGCTTACCTGCGTGTTCTCTGACTCGGCTTTCTGGATCAGTCTTTTTGTGCGAGTCCTCCATGTGAGAATGCGGTCCTGGTAATCCTGAGTATTGGCAATCTCCGCCTCTAATTCGTCCGTCGGCGTTTCGTCCTCAATGCCTTTGTCTAAATCTGTTAAACTTTCCTCCTTGGTCGACAGTAATGACAGCATTTCACGTAATGTATCACAGTTGGGCACATCCTTGCTCACCTCCTCTTCCATGCAAGTCAACAACTTTGTTGTTGATGCGCGGATTGTGCGCCGCTTCTCTTTCATCCTTTCAAAGTGCTCGTCATTGCGTTAGCTACGCTACCAGCTAGCTTCCAACTTCGACAGTTCAAAGTCCTACAAACTTGACTTCCCGGGTTTCGGCACCAAAATGTAACGGAATGACTTCAAATGACGACTGATAACGCTTGTATTTACTGTGAACATTTATTGTTCGCTATGCTGCCATGTACAAAGAACACTTAGGTCTGTATTACACGCTTTACCTATGGCATCTCACGTGCATCAATCAAACCTAGAAGCATACACCACAGACAACTTCCGTGTAGGCTACTTCAAAATAAAAGCACTTCAAGTAACAGTCTGTAGTAAACTAAATTACTGTTAAACAAATAAAGTTGTGTACCTTTTCAAGTATCAGCTATATATCCAGAATTTGAGAGAGTTTTAATTACACTATAATTTAACATATCCCATAGACTGTTTTAAAACAAACAACACTAATTTATATTCAAGTGCTTATTACAACAAACATTTTACAACAAAGGACCTGTATATATGGTCCCCCGAATGTTCACTTCATGCTTATGTAAAGGGTTAAATATTTTAATATAGTAATAGACAAAATTATATGAAAAGGTGTTAAAAGGTAATTTGATGATAGTACAGGTCATTTACTAACATAATAAGTTAAATCTGTTCAAAAATAGACACCCCATATATTTATTTTTATTTTATTTTGTCTCAAATAGTGATCAAATGCCAAATTGATTGTACTGTACTTGTTACTGTGTCAGTGCCATACTCAAACAGGTCACTAGTTAGCGCAAAGCCACTTAGAGGCAAGTACTGCACACAGGGTGAGCATCCGGTTTGGCAAATTGACGCAAATGAGGAAGTGCCTTAAACCTCTATTTTATTTGAATTCCAGCTGGGGGCAATACGTCTGGTTGCAAAAGAGCTTGGTTGTCCTACAGTATCAATTTACACAAATATTTCCATGTTTAATAAAATCTTACTGCTAATCCTAGATTCTGAGATTTTCTGTGTCATACATTGAATGCTTGGTGCTTTAACGTGCTACAGTATTTGTATAATTTCAAGCTGAGACCACTGAACTACTTCCTCTTTTATTGACCAGCTTTCAAGAATAACAATGCTACACAGGGCAGGGTGTTTCATGGAAGAAATGTGGCCTTAGTGCAACTAGAGCTCTAACAAACAGAATGCTGCACAAGACAGTGTGTTTCATGGAAGAAATGTGGCCTTAGTGCAAATAAAGCTCTAACAAACAGAATGCTGCACAAGGCAGGGTGTTTCATGGAGGAAATGTGGCCTTAGTGCAAATAGAGCTCTAACAAACAGAATAATGCACAGGGCAGGGTGTTTCATTGAAGAAATGTGGCCTTAGTGCAAATAAAGCTCTAACAAACAGAATGCTGCACAAGGCAGGGTGTTTCATTGAAGAAATGTGGCCTTAGTGCAAATAGAGCTCTAACAAACAGAATGCTGCACAAGGCAGGGTGTTTCATTGAAGAAATGTGGCCTTAGTGCAAATAGAGCTCTAACAAACAGAATGCTGCACAAGGCAGGGTGTTTCATGGAAGAACTGTGGCCTTAGTGCAAATAGAGCTCTAACAAACAGAATGCTGCACAAGGCAGGGTGTTTCATTGAAGAAATGTGGCCTTAGTGCAAATAGAGCTCTAACAAACAGAATGCTGCACTTTCTTGTTGCTGAGTCATTTCCCTGTGTAAGTGCTATGATTAGACCTTCAGTCATTGTATTCATTTGCAGTGGGACTGACAAAGACAAAAGCATGTGCTAAATGTTTCCTTCACACATAATAGCTATATTTAGCTTATACGAAGCATACTTTTTTCCATAGAGTTTCAAGTATTTTCAAAGTTAATTTTTCTTGTCATCACACTATTTAAGGTCTGTTGACAACCCACTGGGCAACCTTTTTTCACACAGCAGCAGTAAATCCTGCTAATGGAATTTCAGCTGTCTTGAGACAAATTTGGAGGCAATTTATTAATAAATTTATGTACAGCTATGCATTAATACATTGTAATACAACATTGCTACTTTGTTTGATACCTGTAGTTCAGAAAAGCTGTCAATGTGGTCATGAGCAGGTCATGTTCAATGTTTAATTCTGTTTATTCTAAAAGAGCAGTGGGCAATTTGATTATGCTGCAGTAGTACATGTGCACCGGATGCAGCAGCCTAGACCACTTTTCCACCGGACAGACAGGTCCATTAATATTTGGACATTGACTAAGTCATCATTATTTCAGCTGTACCACATTTTCATGTGGTACCGGTAGTTGAAATTAAATAATGAATATGAGCTGTAAGTGCAGATGTTCAGATTTATTTTCAGGGTAATATCATCCAAATGTTTTGTACGATGGGTATGAATTACAGCACTTTATATACAGTTATTAAGAGACCTGTCACAGTTGGGGGGTGTAGGAAGGAGGGGAGACCAGGCAAGCGGTAGATGGTTTTGTAGTTTAATGATGAGCCATTCCAGGATTTGTACAATGGAGGAATAATTGCAGGTGAAACAGAATAATATATACATTTATAAAGATTCTATGCTCTAACATGGCGTAAACGCAGAAACAATCTACATATATAGAGCGTAAGCATATAACTCAGGCTAACCAACACACTTTTCACAACTTACATCTCTTACGGACAGCTCCCGAACATCTGCAAACCAACATGACAATAAACAATAAACAATGAACCGCATGCCCTCCGCTGAATCAGCAAAGCACATATAGGATCTCATTAGAAACAAGCTGCAAGTAATCCACAATGCAGGGGAAAGCGCACTAACATAACTTAAATCAACAGTGCATGGGCACTGGCATAGAATGAACCACAACTGTACTAAATGAACACAATGTTACATAATATATATATATATACAGGTCCTTCTCAAGAAATTAGCATATTGTGATAAAGTTCAATATTTTCCATAATGTAATGATAAAAATTAAAAGAATTAGCATCTGACCAATAAAAGAAGTGTTTGTAATACAAAAAAAAGAAAAAGTCAACCTTCAAATAATTATGTTCAGTTATGCACTCAATACTTGGTCGGGAATCCTTTTGCAGAAATAAATGCTTCAATGCGGCGTGGCATGGAGGCAATCAGCCTGTGGCACTGCTGAGGTGTGATGGAGGCCCAGGATGCTTCGATAGCGGCCTTAAGCTCATCCAGAGTGTTGGGTCTTGCGTCTCTCAACTTCCTCTTTACAATATCCCACAGATTCTCTATGGGGTTCAGGTCAGGAGAGTTAGCAGGCCAATTGAGCACAGCAATACCATGTTCAGTAAACCATTTACCAGTGGTTTTGGCACTGTGAGCAGGTGCCAGGTCGTGCTGAAAAATGAAATCTTCATCTCCATGAACCTTTTCAGCAGATGGAAGCATGAAGTGCTCCAAAATCTCCTGATAGCTAGCTGCATTGACCCTGTTCTTAATAAAACACAGTGGACCAACACCAGCAGCTGACATGGCACCCCAGACCATCACTGACTGTGGGTACTTGACACTGGACTTCAGGCATTTTGGCATTTCCTTCTCCCCAGTCTTCCTCCAGACTCTGGCACCTTGATTTCTGAATGACATGCAAAATTTGTTGTTGTTTTGTTGTGCTGCTTCTCTGTAGCCCAGGTCAGGTGCTTCTGCCGCTGTTTCTGGTTTAAAAGTGGCTTGACCTTGGGAATGCGGCACCTGTAGCCCATTTCCTGCACACGCCTGTGCACGGTGGCTCTGGATGTTTGTACTCCAGACTCAGTCCACTGCTTCCGCAGGTCATACAAGGTCTGGAATCGGTCCTTTTCCACAATCTTCCTCAGGGTCCGGTCACCTCTTGTTGTTGTGCAGCGTTTTTTGCCACACTTTTTCCTTCCCACAGACTTCCCACTGAGGTGCCTTGATACAGCACTCTGTGAACAGCCTATTTGTTCAGAAACCCAATGAATTTTGGGTTTTCATGAGCTGTATGCCAAACTCATCAGTATTAAAACAATAAATGACCTGAAATATTTCAGTTGGTGTGCAACTAATCTAAAATATATTAAGTTTAATTTTTATCATTAAATTATGGAAAATAAGGAACTTTATCACAATATGCTAATTTCTTGAGAAGGACCTGTATATATATATATATATATATATGTATATACATACAAATGCAATTAATACACATAGTCCATAACTCAATTCAATGGCAAACCAACCCCTTTTCAGGTGACGTGAGAAGACCACTGCAAAATCATCAGTGTCTATGGTTTAACTATTGTGACCGTTTGACCAGTGCACGCTTTAGCAGGACAGGTGAAATAAGGAGACTGAGGCAATATAGTGTGATCCAGGCTTATATTTCAGATGGAGATTCTTTTGTTTCCATCCTTATCTTTAAATACATCACAGGGACAAGTCCCAAAACGATAGCAACAGTATAGGCCAGGCAACCCGCAGGTGAACAACACAATTATAAAGGAAAATATCACCTCCTATACTGTGAGGCCAGAGCTAAACATAACTGTAAATAATAAAGGCAACTAAGTACCAGTATTGAGTAACCATCTTACTTAGCGAGCTGCTCTAATCTCTCCTTATGCGGAGGCTATTTAAGAGGAGAGAGGGAGGGTGGCTTCTACCCCTCACCATACGTTCCTGTAACCCTTTGGCTTGTTACTCCGGCTCGACTGGGGTAATCCGTCCTTCTCACTCATTAAAACCTCATGTTCTTCACCACCACTCCTCTCGTACCTCGCCTCTTAGAGAGCCTCGTCCGTCGATTCCCCACCTTAAATAGAGAAGACATCAGTTTGGTTAGAGCGCACAGGTGTAATTGATTGCTTTCCCCATTCCCCTTTCCGTCCCCTAGAGGTCTCCCTTGTCTCCTCCTTTCCCTCTATCTCTCCTTCTCTCACACTATCGATTTTTATGTGTTTGAGTAAAATTTATATTATGGGTTTATTACATAAACTACTGATAAGATTTCTCTAATATGCAACAAAAAAATTTTTTTTTGCATATATTTGCAGAAAATTACATCTGGTCAAAACAGCAAAGAAGGTGCATTGTTGTGAAACCTCAATTGTCATGGTCTCCCTTATTGTATATTTAGTTGAGGTCCATTGTGTATATGTATTTAAGTTTCTCCAGTGTGTTTTGTTTCTTCCCATGTGCCATATTATGTTCCCGCTTCAGTACAGGTCACATCTTTCATTTTCCAATCACTGTTCTTAGTTATGTTCCAAGCAGCTTGCAGTTATGTATTAAGTTCTGTATTTAAGTTGGTCACTTGTGCTAGCACTGTTGTGTATTTTAATGCATTTACTCATCAAATAAATGTAAATAGAGTGTGGAGAATGTGTAGAAGGAGCAATAGACTTTAATCTTTAAGCCGAGGTTCCTCATGAGCAAGCCCTCAATTTCTGGTCACATACCTTTTATTATTCAGAGAGTTGTGTCCAGTGTTGGGTAAAGCTACTTTTCAGTTACATTGCAGTTACATTCCAGTTACATGTTGAGTTCACAAGTTTTGGGAAGTTCCTAAGAAAGACAAAATGATCAGGTAAATGGAGTTCATATCTTAAAAGTAACCTATAAAACAAATAGAAAGAATCAATCATGGTCACCAGTAAGATATGAAATCCATCCATCCATCCAGTTTCATCCGCTTATCCGTGATCGGGTCGCGGGGGCAGCAGCACCAGAAGGGGACCCCAAACGTCCTTTTCCCGAGCCACATTAGCCAGCTCCGACTGGGGGATCTCGAGGCGTTCCCAGGCCAGGTTGGAGATATAATCTCGCCACCTAGTCCTGGGTCTTCCCCGAGGCCTCCTCCCAGCTGGACGTGCCTGGAACACCTCCCTAGGGAGGCGCCCAGGGGGCATCCTTACCAGATGCCCAAACCACCTCAACTGGCTCCTTTCGACGCAAAGGAGCAGCGGCTCTACTCTGAGACCCTCACG
>JACXGM010025940.1:0-15091 GCA_016801145.1 Umbra pygmaea | reverse complement strand
TCCACCGACCGCGGCTGCACCGACTATACTTCCGCGATTGAATTTACTGTTGACCAATCTGAACACAATGAGTTGCTGGAGAGCGTGGTGGTAGGATAGATAATCTGATTTATCTAACCCAAATTCCAGGCAGCTCTATTCCAATTTGTGATGCCTCATGCAGGAGGCCCGAGGAAAGTCAGAGAACCTATGGCCAGGCTTGAACCCATGACCATTGTGATGTAGACTGTCCTGCAATGCAGCAACTTAGCCCACTACGGACACCAAGTATAGTTTGATGTCTCTAAAGGTGTTGCAATGATAAGGGAAATAAAAATAAGTAATTTTATCTTGGGGCCTTTACACAGTGTAGAATAATATACACGTGTATCAAAATTATTTAAACAACTTTATCATGGAATTCAGGCAACATATTATTTCCAACATGAGCACATTCAGATCACCTTGTCCATCCACAGAAGACCTGTTGTCCAGTGTTATACTGTAAAAACTAAAATTGTTGAAAGCTGCCAAAATGAGCACTGTTACATTTATTGACATTAGTTTGCACAATAACTGTATCTGAATTTTATTCATGCTAATAATATTAAATGTACTTTTTAATTTTATTTTAACTGTCATGTGTAAAAATAACATGGATATTATGAATTATATGATGAATGTAAAATAATGATTGAGGAAATATAAAGCTAGAGCTAAATATTAAAATGGCAAAATGTAATTGGTCTCAACTATTGGTCAGGGTCAAGTAAAGTTTAGGATGGGTGTAAAATACAAAAAGCAATAATATAAATAAAAAATAATAATGAAAAAAAAAGTGGGATTGGAAATGATGCACATTTTAGAACGAAGACAATACTTTTGTCAAATACTGAAGCTGATCCTAAAAAAACTACAAAAAAGACAGACCCATTTTTGTCACTACGTATAGTACAGAGGCAGAACAAATGAAGAGAATATTAAGACAAAATTGGGGTTTTATTGCAAGTGATGATGTGCTTGGCTTGGTGTTTCCTGAGCCACCTCTGGTCACATTTAGGAGATGTCCTACAATTCGAGATAAATTTGTACGGAGCCATTTGAAACCAGAAGGTAAACAAACATGGTTGGGACCTAAGCCCAAGGGGTCTTACAAATGTAACAGCTGCAATCATTGTACAAATGTTTTACAGACCAAAACCTTTATTGATGGTGTTTCCCAGAAGCAATTTACAATTAACCATTTTATAAACTGTAAAACTGTGTTTGTTATATATATAGATTGGAATGCCCTGACTGCAAAGTATTTTATATAGGAAGAACAAAGAGATGCTTGCAGGACAGATTGGCTGAACATGAATATGCAATCCACACAGGCAATGTGAATTATCCTTTGGCGTGGCATTACAAGAACACAATAGGAGTGACCCATTTACTTTACAAGCCTGTGAGATTTATCATATACCAATGTCACTAAGGAAAGGGGATATGCAAAAACAACTAAACCAGAGAGAAAGTTCCTGGATTGACAAGTTGCAGGCTACTAGATATCCAGGCTTAAATGAAGAACTTGATTTTAGTGTTTTCCTGTAAAATTGTATCCTTTACTTCAATATATGTTTTTAAGGATGTATGCATTGTATGTAACCTCCATGTGTAGTCATGTTAATTCTGCTCTATTACTTGTAAAGGACATCTTTATACAATATTACAACCCTATACCTGCTTTTGCTAATTGGAGGCCTCTGATTGGTGTTTTTAAAAAGTTTATAACGAAGTCTTTGCTTTATTGAAATCTCTCCCTGACGAAGGCTTGTATGCCGAAACGCATTGGAGTGTTTCCTTTCTTATGGTTCTTGATGACCTAGCCATATAATAAAGGCTTTTTAAATTAAGAGAGTGCCTTGGAGTTGCCTGATGTTTTGTTATTTATGATTTCCATCCAAAGAGCACCTCAAACAAACAATTTGAGTCCTGGTAGCGCTTCTCTTCAAATATTTTGTGATATTTTTTACATTATTTGAAATTAGATTAGAAAGATTTGATAGAAAGTCTTACCTGCAGTGTGTTTCCTGGGTGTGGTTCTGATAGAGTACTCAAAGTCTGGGACCACCTTGCTGCTGAGATGTAAATGATAGTTCCTGGCCTCATCCAGCAGGTCTCGGCATGTCAGGTTTGCTTTGATCATCTCCTCCTTTGCTACAGTGCCTGTCAAAAAGTCCACAGGTAGTAGAGGCAGGCGAACCTGCACAACACACAGAAACAGTACATTTTATGTACTGTGCACATTAAATGCAAAGATTTTGCAAAGAAAAAAACATCTAAATTCTAAGACAAATAATAAATGCATTTGATACATTTTCAAAAGCTCAGCCAGTCAGTCAGTGTCTGGCAACCAGTGCTAAATGTGTAAATCGTGAGTTCCCGGTAGGCACACAAGAACAAAAAGGGCAAAACAACACAGCAGCGCAACAGACTGATTAAAATGTCCATTAGCCTAGCTTAAAAAGCCTGCTGCCCTAGCTTAAAAAGCCTGGTGGGCTAGCTGGGCTCTCGCTTTAGCTCTGCAATCTTTTTGGGTCCAACTTGCACAGCTCGGATGCTGTCAATTGAACATGCGCAGCGAAAAAAGCGCTTAGTTTCAACTGAAAGCTTTGTTCATTAGGCAGTAGTAGCAATAATGAAGTTTGTAACCTACAGAAAATAAATATTTATACCTTAGTTTTCTAAAATGTTTTTCTTGTTTGACTTCTCTGAATTTAATCACCACTGTTGGTTTTAAGATCATTTAACCTACTCACCGACACCTGCAAATCAAGACATTATTTTTTTTAATATGACATTTAATTAACTTAAAATATCAAAGGGCCCGCCATACATTGCCCCGCCCCCGAACTAAGTAATGGTAAGGCATAAGCATCAAAGAGAGCCAGAGACACAACGCAAAGTCAAGATACACACACAGAAGCACAGACCTGAGACATGATCTGGTTCAGCCAGGCCTCATGGTGCTCTGGGTTGGCTTTCAGCCACTTGACAGCAGCTTTGTACACCTGCGTTTCAGTGTGGATGTTCAAATCACTGGAGGACAGCAGGGTTGTCAGATGCTGAGGTGAGACGCATGGAAAGTCCTCGCAGTCCACCACCTCCCGGAAGTGCTCACATGCATATCGATCTGCCATGTCCATCAGATCTACGCGGTTGTGGCTCTCAGCAAAGGTCCGGACAGCCAGGCAGTTAGAGGGGTGGAAGTGGGCTTTCATGTACTCACAGCATGCCCTGGCTACCAGCTCTACCTGAAGTATGCAGGCTGCATAGAGGAGAGGCTGCACGTTGTCCACCGTTAGGGTCAGCCGGGAGGAGTAGGCAAAACGCACCAGGTCGTGGATGGCGTCTCCATCAAAGTCCTTGATCTCTATCAGGGTCTGTTTGGCCTCAGACATCTCAGACAGGAACATGGCCCTGAAGTAGGGAATGACACAGGCTAGTACGAGCTTGTGGCATGGTATCAGCTTGCTGCCCACCTGAACACAGGGAGAAAAGAGAACCGAGAGAGAGATGGACAGACATGACAGGAGAAAGGTTAGTAATATTTTGAGCTCCTGATATCACAAGCTTTAGTTGGTTAGGCCTCAACTGTGTCCATTTGAAAAGATTTTAAACACAGTTTTCACCAATAAGGTTTCAAATTAATTGGATTCTTTCCTTAATTGTAGTCTCTATACACTGGCTGCCCATTAAGGCTAGAGCTAATTTCAAAGTTTTACTGTTCACCTACAAAGCAATATTTGGACTTTCCCCTACTTACCTGTCTGATTTGGAGCTGCCTATGTACCTACACGTACATAGGCAGCTCCAAATCAGACAGGTAAGTAGCTGCCTATGTATCTACACGTACATTACGTTCACAACACGCAGGCCTCCTTACTGTTCCTAGAATTTGTAAACAAATAGCTGGAGGAAGGGCTTTCTCATATATAGTCTCAACATTTCAGTCTATGCTGAAGACTCATCTCTTCAGTAAGTTCTGATATAGTGCAGTCTGGCCCATGGGGCTAAAAGTGTATGGCGGCACTGTTTGACAAACCACCCATTATGACTTGCCTGGTAAGCTCCACTCTCTCCACTAGGATATCCACACTCCAGCGCCACTCAGGGGCTCAGTCACTGGCCTGCTCATGTTGCCCCATGAAACCCTATACTTGTGGTATGGGAGTACACTGTGTGACCAGCGGGAAGTTGCTCCAAATTCACAAAGAATAGGCTAAATCCTTTGTGCCTCGTTAGTAATGGTTCGTGCAGTTAAAATTTTCATTTGTGCTAGAAATGTTTTTTCTATATTAGACATTTAATTATGTGATTTTGACACCAGCCCCTCCACATGCTCCAAATTCACTCAAAATAGGCTGAATCGTTTTGTGCAGTTAAAATGATAATTTGTGCTATGGTTTTTTATATATTAAATAATAATTTATAGGTCATTCTGAGGTCACTCAGAGCCCCCCATAATGTTACAAATTCACTCAAAATAGGCTCAATCCTTTGTATTTTGTTAGTGCAGGTTTGTGCTCGTAAAAGTTTTGTTTGTGCTGTTACAGTGTTTGATCGTACAGCATATACATTTACAATAACTGTTCCCTTATCGAAGTAACACCTGATTAATCAAAACACAGTTCAAAGCAGTGAACAAAACTGTAGGCTATATTGGGGCAAAATATTACATAGATTTACTAAATCATGTATAAAGCCACTGAAGTATTATATGGCCTTATAAGTTTTTATAAGGTAATCATAATAATTATTTCATACACTTAAGAGTGTCTCCTGTTCAATTATAGTTTACGGATGAAATCATGGTGTCAAACCCATCTTTTTATTATTTATGAATTATTGATGTATTTCTTATAACAACTCGCTCCATTAGAGTGCAATAAGTTGGATCGCTGGATTTTCCTATTTGCAATTGCCACACCGGCTCAGGGTTTCCCTACGCGCCTTCGTGCCACAGACAGGAGAGATTTACCTATATTTCTGGGTTATATTGCAGAGTTTCTATATTGTGTAAGAACCTAAAAGGATTAGCTACTTATTTTAACATGACTGTTTATTTTTTTCTATTGCTTTACCTGGTGCTGCCACAATTAGTCGACGTAATCGACAATGAAAATGAGTCGACTGCAAATCTTGTAGTCGATGTGTCGTTTTACTATTAAGCGCCTATTTATTTTTGGTCTCCCGTCTCAAACGGCTCACTGTAATTTACCTCCACACCAGTCTGTGCACGCCCTGCTGTCCTCTTTCTTCCCCCTCCCCCGCCCTTACTGCTTTGATATGAAAAATGGCGGAGGCAGGTGAGTCCTCCAAATCATGTCCGAGAATTAGCACTAGACAATAAAAGCATCCAAAGTATGGGAGTATTTCAGGCCAACTGGTAACAAAAGAGTGATCTGTACACTCTGTCAAACTTCACTTGCTTATCACAGGAGCAAAACCACGATGCACAAGCACCTAAAAAGGAAACACACAGGAGTTGTTGAAGATGCGCCCATAAGGGAAACAAAAACGGAATTATTCAGATGTAACTCAATAAAGTTGTGCTGTTCGTACCGCGTCAACAATCAGTGCAATAGTCCAATAAATGGTCTATACTCGTCGCTTGGTGGTGCTAGACCACTTAAAAAAAAAAACGAGATTGCAGTTCTAATGTGTCCTAGGGATAAATTGTTTTGGGACATAGACTACCTTCCTCAATTTAAATAACAGGGAATCCCATGCAATAGAGTACATCACAAGGAAATCCCGTTATATTTCACAGCGCTATTTGTCTCCCCCGCTTTCTCGTCTACACATAGGCCGCGGGAACTAGTTTGTGATTGAGAACAAAATGACCAATAACGGGAGTTAATTAGTAACCAATGATCTACGATATGAATAGAAAGCATAAAAAATGATTAATTATGGTAACTAGTTAGATATAAACTCCCATTACCTGGTCCTTTGGGTTTTAATTAATGACTGTATTTAACATTATCTTAATTAAGCAACATAGAATAGGCCTATTCAGGCAACATATTATTAAGTGACTATGTTTGTTTACTGGCCCGACGTTAGTTCTTTCTGGCCCTTTGCCATCGTTAATGTTGAACCCTGCCCCCCCAGCACCCCCCTGACAAAATATGTTCCCGCTGCTATGAGTCTACATGCATGATAAATAAAATACAAAAAATAAAATACTATTTTACACAATGCTTACAAATGTATACTGTAGGTAATTAAAGACATATTTTTATCTGTCACCCTTTGTGCTGCATCTTGTGGAGAAAACATACAAACATGTTTTTATCTGACGCTAAGAACAAGTGGTGTTTATCATGGGGATTTCCTACCGGTGTGCATAAAATAGTATAGTTTGATTAATCCCACTTTCTTTGGCATACGCACACATTCTTAATTCGGTAACACTTTATTTTGAGAGTCCAAAAAGTCTATCTGTAGATGCTCTACAGATTATCTGCAGACTATCAACAACATTTGAACAAACTATCTACTTACCCTAACCCTAATCCTAACCTTAACCTAATGTTAAGCCTAACCTTAACCATTAACCTTAAACATATTCTATACTTACCCCTACCCTTAAACTACACAATTAGTTGCTTATCAACAGATAGTTTGTTGATGATATGACTATCAACAAACTATCTGTAGAGCACCTACAGATGGAATTTCGGACTCTCCAAATAACGTGTAACCCTTAATTCTATTTGATATTTTACATTGTGTTGTTATTTATACAGACACTAGTTGGTTATTATTTTCACAAGTGAGACTGGATTATTAAGACAAGAATAAATCACTTATGTATAGGCCAGTTTGAATATTGAAATACAGGTTGAACCACAAGATTTTCGTGTACCCACTAACATCAATGTAACTACACTTTGGGAAAAGCTGGTTTCATCGAATCAGCACGTGGGGGGTTGTGTGCAACATTTGTAAAACAATGACTAGCTGAGTGCCCATCAGTGCCCCCATTCTCTGTCTGGCTTGGGTCAGACCGGACTGTCTGGCTTGGGTCAGGTTTCAGGCTGAACTCTAAAACAGTGTAGTTATTAAGTCTTTATTTTTTCAATGGCTACAGTCTTTCATAATGAAATCTCAAGGTGTAGCCAGAAGGCTGTTTGTGCAGCTACACATGCACTGTTAAAAATATCAGTGAAAAAAACAGTAGGCTAAGAAGTACTCGTCATTTGCTGCCAATACTTTGTTATTCTACAGACATTTCCTTCAAAACAATAACAGAAAATACTTTGTGAAAACAGTAATCATCCATTAACACACAGATCTGATATGAATGTTTCATCATTCTCTGATAAACAGACTATATTTAAGCATTGCCATATTCTGCACACCGGTAATCTATAATTTATCTGAACAATGTTGCATTTTGTCTATTTGCCAAAGGGAGTTTTATTTATAACATCAGTGATGCTAAGAATAGGCATTATAAATATCTCCAAGGCATCATATATCTCCAAGGCATCATTACTATAAATCTCATTCTTTGTTCTGTAGCCTACATTACTTTGGAAAAATGAACTTGTCTCATTGGGTGCCTAATCCATTGCTGTTATATGGTTATAAAAAAGTCAGTGTTTAGCCCTAAATATTGTTTATGTTGTTCACTTGAAACTGCAGTTGTGAGCTGTCAAAGTGAGACAGGGAGACAGATCAGACGTGTAGGCATGGGTGGGCCTGGGTGTACCAGGACCACCTAATTAGATTGAACAAAAAATGTAAAAGTGATATGTAAATATAAAAAATATTTAATAGGGTAAACAAAGTATAGATTATGTAGTCTTACTGAAAGAAGAAATATGAAATATATATAATCGACAATAAAATACCTGTTAACATTTTTTATTAACGGGCGTGTCCTGGCATTTGAGCTCGTTCTGCCTACATCTCCTCTGTGCCATCTTAGCCATGGGATTTCTTCATGTTGTCGGTGGAGTAACTGTTTATACTGTGTGCAAGATTTTTTTTAATGAATAGGTATTTTAAATATACAGTAGGCAGTTTAGATGAGACATGTATAATAATACAAATAATACATTTAACTTCAGAACGTATTTGTTTTATTATTGATAGAGAAACAAGCTGTTGCAGACTAGACATTTCTGTGTCTAAAGGCAAATGCTTTGGATTTGCACACTGGAGCCAGCTGGCGGCCATTATGTGTATTCTTGTCTTTTAAAAACTGCCACCGAAATTTAATTCACTCGGCCGAAGTGTGCCTCGTTATAACAAGGTACAGCTCCACCCCTTTTGCACCACATTATTGAGTAACATCTGTATAGAAGGCCTTCTTCACAGCGAACGTTCTATAGTTGAAACTGGGTAAACTGATTTCCGGTCTGTAGTAATAGTGTCGGCAATGGACGTTGAACAAGTTTATTTTCACCACTCGGCAAACATTTATTTGGGCTATGTGTTAGGAATTTTAGACATTGACTCCATAACAAAAAAAAACTGAGAAGGGCTACAGGTTATGACATTTAAGATCATGTTAATGGTATTCAATCTGTATATGCATTCCAGACTATTGGACTAGTCTTACCACATTTTCTACTATAATAAAAAAACAACGTTTCACTATCATGTAATCAGACATTAATCCAATGACACCAGGAAGGTAAAATTCCAGTTTTAAGCGCTTCATTAACGTTACTCAGCTGGAAACCTAAGTCATCACGGTTTAAATGTTGCCCACACACAAACGTAGAAGCACACTTGATTTTAAACATGTTGCATTTGTCACGTTATACAGCTTTTACACATTCGTTTTTGAGTCTGATGGAAAGTCATGGAATGACAGATAGGGATGTTTATTTTTTTTATTACAAC
Source organism: Umbra pygmaea (assembly GCA_016801145.1). Taxonomy (NCBI): domain Eukaryota; kingdom Metazoa; phylum Chordata; class Actinopteri; order Esociformes; family Umbridae; genus Umbra; species Umbra pygmaea. The sequence continues at coordinate 6,205 of JACXGM010025940.1, read as the reverse complement.
AAAGAGGCACACTGCATTCACTTTTGCCCTTGATCGCCTACATTATAGTTTACCCCAGTGTACACAATAGGAGCTTATAACACAAGTAGCGCAATGGAAATAAGTTTACCCATCTATGACACTTTCCGTTGATAGGAATGCAGAAGTGTGAAAAAGGCCTATTATTAATGAAATGGTGAGCTAGTCTGTACTGTTTATTAACTCTTGAGAAGTACAATGACTGTCTTTGGATGTTAAACAGGCTACTTAGACTTGGGCAGTAATGTTTTAAACCCCACAATGCACGAAAAAGTAAATGTGAACAGCATAGCTGCATGCCTGCCTGCTTTCAGCGTGATTCATTATTAGGCAGAGCTAAGCAGGATGGCTAAGCTAAGCATAGTAGGCTAGTCCAGACTCTGACTAATACCAAAGGTGACCGCTCTTTTGAAGCGGCGGCTCCAAACCTGTGGAACAGCCTTCCGACTGTTTTGCATTCTGCAGTCTCTGTTTATGCTTTTAAAAATCATCTGAAGACACACTTGTTGAAATTGGCTTTTGTCTCATCTTTGTAAATTACAGTTTTAGTTTTGATTTTATAACCAGTTGTTTTAGTCCTTTCAATTTTTTTTGACGAAGCTCACTGTTTTGTTGTCATGTTCTTAATGTGAAGCACTTTGTGACTTTGTCTGTAAAATGTGCTATATTAAATAAACTTATTATAATATGGTATAGCCCAGGGGAATTCAACTTTGGACCTCGAAGCCAGATCCACTCCACTTTTTTATTGCAACCCTCTAATCTGAGACTTCTTTAGACCTGGGACTCCTATTTAGACCTGGGCAATCGGCTGTCATTATCACTGCTGTTTACATCCCCCCTCAAGCTAACACTACCACAGCCATGGGCTGCAAATGGGGTATTTGTAATAGCAGGTGATTTTAACCAGGCCAACTTGCTCCCTAAACTTTACCAGCATGTCCAGTGTCCCACAAGAGGACAAAATGCTCTAGGGGTGAAGAGAAACAAGAGGAAGGTGGCAAGGACAGAGTCTTTTAAACCAGCACTACCATCTCTAACCATGGGAAATGTTTGCTGCTGAACGAACAAATTAGAGGAGCTAGAAACCCTTGTCAAGACCCAGAAAGTGTACCGGGAGAGCGGCATCATATGCCTGACAGAGACGTGGCTAAAAAAAAACACGCCTGACTCTCTAATCAGTTTCACCGGCTTCAGGACGATACGAGCTGACAGGGACACTGCAGCAAGCGGTAAGCAGAAAGGAGGGGGGCTTATACGGCTCGTCAACAACAAGTGGTGTAACCCTAAGCACATTGCTATTAAACAGCAGGTGTGCAACAAGGACATTGAACTTTTAGCGGTTAGATTAAGAACATATTACCTACCCAGCGAGTTCACCGTGGTGGTAGCCATTGTTGTGTACATTCCTCCATCTGCCAAAGCGGAACTCGCGTGTGACGTGGTTTACACCACTATCGCGAGACTTCAGGACAAGTACACAGAGGCGTTCATTCTTATGTCTGGAGATTTCAACCATTTCAGTCTCTCTAAGACTGTGCCCACTTTTAAACAGTTAGTTGAGTGCACAACCAGGGGTGATAAAACACTGGATCTCTTGTACGCCAGTGTGAAAAATGCATACAAATATACTGCACTGCCCCCTCTTCGCGGCCCAGACCACGACATGCTTCACCTTTCTTCCTCCTAAACCGCAGCTGTCAAGAGGCTGACTGTCACCATTAGAACTTCAAAATGCTGGTATCCTGAAGCGGATGAAGCCCTGAAGTCCTGTTTTGAGACTAAAGATTGGGATGTGTTCTGTGAGGAGTATGGGGACGACATTGACGGCCTCACAGAATGCATTACCCATTACATCAATTTCTGCTATAATGATATTGTACCATCTGTTGCAATTTGTTGCTTTCCTAACAACAAACCCTGGATTACCAGCAGCTTGGAGGCCTTGCTAAATGAGAAGAGAAAGGCTTTCAGGGAAGGAGACAGGAATAAAATCAAAGAAATTCAAAAGATACTGAAAGGGAAGATTAAGGAGGGAAAAGAAGCATATAGGTTAAAATTAGAACAACAGCTGTAGCAAGATGGAGTGAGGCAGGTAGGTACTGGGATGTGGAATATCACAGGCATGAAGCAGAAGGGCGGTACACGGCCTGATGGCAAACAGAGTCTGGCTGATGTTCTGAACAGAGTCTTCAACAGATTCGATTGCCCCACAACACTCCAGCCTCCCCCACCTGGTCTGCTGACCATTGCTGCTTCTGCTCCATCTCCCCCCTCTCCCCAATCCACCAATGATATCACTTTCTCATAGTCCCTTTTTCCCACCTCCTACCCCACCAGCAGCCCCGCCCATGTTTCTTCATCCAGCTCAGGTCAAGAGGATGTTGAGCGGACTGAAGCCAAGGAAAGCAGTGAGGCCGGATGACATCAGTCCAAGGCTACTGAAGACCTGTTCTGCAGAGCTATGTGGTATTTTAACACACCTGTCCAACCTGAGCCTGCGGTTAAAGAAGGTCCCATGGCTGTGGAAAACATCCTGCCTGGTCCCTGTCCAAGAAAAATCATCCCACCCACCACATTGACTACAGAACGGTAGCGCTCACCTCACATGTCATGAAGACGCTTGAGAGACTTGTCCTTTTCTACATCAGGAGTAGTGTGTCAACTCAACTGTATGGAGCTAAAAGAGTCTCAATAAAGAAATGCACACACTACATTCACATATGCACACACAGGATTCATACACACACGATTCATAAATACACACACAGGATACACGAATGGCACAAAATTTACAAATGCACACACAAAATTCTAGAAGCACAGCAGATTCACAAATGCATACAAAATTCATGAATGCACACAAAATTCATGAATGCACACAAAATTCATGAATGCACACAAAATTCATGAATGCACACACAATTCAGAAAGGCAAACAAAATTTACAAATGCACGCAAGATTCAGAAATGCACAGGTCAAGATTCCGAAATGTATTTCTGATGCACACACAAATATACCTGGATTTACAAACTGCTTCCCTCAGACCACAGTATGTACGTCTGCAGAACAGTGTCTCAAGCACTATTCTAAGCAGTACGGGAGTGCCACAAGGAACTGTGCTGGCTCCATTTCTGTTTACCATCTACACAGCAGATTTCCATTACAACACTGACAGATGTTTCCTGCAGAAATACTCAGATAACACCACAGTTGTCGGCCTTACAAGAGGAACACTTTGTGCAATGGAGTGCAGACAATCACCTCTATCTCCATACCACAAAAACCAAAGAGATGTTTGTGGACTTCAGGAGGGGGAGGAGGAGGATCCAACCAACACCAATCACCATCAGGGGCACTGAGGTGGAGCTGGTGGCCAACCACAAGTACCTTGGTGTGCAGTTTGACAGCAAGCTGGACTGGTAGTGTAATATGGAGTCAGTGTATTGTAAGGGGAAAGGTGACTAAATTTTTAAAGGAGGCTAAGGTCATTCAATATTTGTCAACCCTTGCTCGGTAGTACAGACAGTGGTGGCCAGTGCTCTGTTTTTTGCTGTGACCTGTTGGGGAAACTGCGTCCGCACTGCAGACAGAAACAGAGTGGACAAGTTCATCAAGAAGGCCTGCTCGGTGGTAGGGATTGAACTAGAGATGATCCAGCAGGTGGCAGAGGCCAGAACATTAAAAAAACTAGGATCAACATTGACCAACCCTGCACACCCACTCCACCTTCTGAAGGTGATAAACAGTAGCACCTTCAGTCAAAGACTGCTGGCACCAAGATGCAAGTCAGAGCGGTATAGGAAGTCCTTCATTCCAGCTGCTATTCAACTCTATAATGCACTAAAATAACAACTTTTTCCTTTATTTATAATTTTTGTATTTTAACTTATTGGTATGGATATGTATGGATATATTAAGTAAATGTGTGGTGCTATGTCTGTCTTGAAGCTGCTGCGACACTGGTATTTCCTGCAAAGGATTAATAAAGATCTATCTATCTAGACCATGTGTACAGCAACATTAAGCATGATTTTAAAGCATCGGCGCTCCCCCATCTAGGCAAGCCTGACCACATCTCCTTATTTTTAACATATAGACCACTTATTAGCACTGTGAAACCAGCTGCTAAAGTGATCAGAGTGTGGCCTGAGGGAGCATCTGGACAATTTTACAACTGCTTTGAATGCACTGACTGGTCCATATTTGAGGATGATAATATGGACACCTACACCTCTGCTGTTTCATGTGAAAAATTGTATGGACATTGTTACCACCACAAAACAAATCTATATCTTTCCGAACAATAAGCCTTGGATGAATGAAGACTCCTGCTCAAGGCCTGCAACATGACTTTCAGGTCCGATGACTCAAAACAGTACAATCTTGCCAGGTTGGAACTGAAAAGGGGCATCAGAAATGCCAAGGCAGCCTACAGGAGAAGGATTGAGTAGCACTTCTACAACTCAGACCGCTGACAGGCATGGCAAGGGATATGGCACATCACAAACCAGGGTAACAACATAAATGTATTGACCAACAGCAGCCCTATTTTAGCTGGAGAGATCAATCACTTCTTCAGCCACCATGAGGTGGTGGAGGCAGAGACTGCTAGTACCACAGCTAGCTCCAGCTACAAAAAAATCAGGCACTTGATCTACAGCCTGCTGAGGTACTACAAACACTCCGTAATATCAACATAAAGAAAGCAGCGGGTGTAGGCGGTGTGCCAGGACGGATCATCCAAGACTGTGCCAGGGAGCTGGCTGGGGTCTTCACAAACATCTTCAACATCTCTCTGTAACAGTGCTATGTCCCCACCTGCCTAAAAACCTCCATAATTGTGCCACTACCCAAACAGACTGTAATAACGGGCCTCAATGACTATAGACCTGTGGCATTGACACCCATTATCATGAAGTGCTTGGAGAGACTGGTGCTGAAAAACATCAAGGCTGCTCTACCAACCACCCTGGACACTCTCCAATATATAGAACAAACACATCTACAGACGATGCCATCTCCACTACCCTCCACACTACAATAACCTTGACCATATGCAAGGCTGTTATTTGTGGACTACAGCTCTGCATTTAATACCATCCTCCCAGGCAGACTACTCCATAAGATGACCAACCTAAGCCTTGATCATAACATCTGCCTATGGACAAGGGACTTTTTAACAAACCGACCAGTCAGTCAAGATGGAGCGGAGCCCCCACCACTCCTCTTCTCGGTCTCTAAGTACAGGTGCTCCACAAGGCTGTGTTTTCAGTCCCTTCCTGTACTCTCTATATACCCATGACTGCACACCCATAACATAAATGGGATCATCAAATTTGCTGATGGCACAACAGCATACAGGAAAGAGATCCAGAGGTTAACAGACTGGTGTGCAATGAACAACTTGGATCTAAACACCAAAAAACAAAAGAGCTCATTGTTGATTTTAGGAGGAATGAGGAGGAGTACCAGCCTCTGGTGATACATGTGGGTGTTGTGGAGAGGGTGTCAACATTTAAGTTCCTAAACACACATCTTGGAGAACCTCACATGGAAACACAACACCAACTGCCTGATTAGCTAGGCACAGTAGCGACTGTACTTTCTTGTGAGCGACTACTTTCTCAGAAAAAAAAAATCATCAGTGCCACCTAGTGGCCAATTTCTTTCAAAATGTTTACAGACCTCTCTGGCCTTGAGTTAAACAGGTCCAACAAGTTTCGTTCCGATCTGCCTCTGTTAACCTTGTCTCATAGGTGCTCAAATTTCATTGGTCAATGGCGGCCATGTTTTTAGAAATACACCAATGTCCTCATAGTCATACATGGCACCTTGGACCAAGTCACTACTACCAAATTTCAAGTCAATCGGACTAACGGTCAGGCTGTCATAGCCCTTTATGTTTTTTTAATGTTACAGCGCCACCTAGTGTTCGATCAGCAAATCTTTTTTTTACTGTAACCACAGAATAAACTAATTTACAGGTTTGCCAAGTTTGGTGAAGATATCTCATTTACTTCTTGATTTATAGCCATTTTAGTAAAATAGACTGCTCCCACAGTGTCCATTTTGCGCCCCTTAGCGTCCACGAGTCAAAATTTCAACTTTTTTTGATAATTATTAATACTCAGACTCCAGAGAACATTTCTGCACTGGTTTGGTTCCGATCGGGTGAAAAACCTA
>JACXGM010025938.1:0-15091 GCA_016801145.1 Umbra pygmaea | reverse complement strand
GATCCACAGGAAACGAATGAAATGAAAGATAGGGCTGTTTTTGGGTGGACGACGAACAGCCTGGAACACAACAGAAACTGCGACTCTTTGACTCTGCCATTTTTTGTATCTACCGCGCCGGCTACGTAAACAGGAAGTTCTGGAGCACTTCATTGATGTATTTCCGGTCGAAAAATGCGGAAGTGCGTAAAAGGTCTATTAATCCTGCCTATCTAACCGGTAGGCGTGGCTTGGGAGTGGCTTCGTAGAGCACTGAAGCAAGTGCATTCTGGGAGTTGTTGTATTTCATCCAATTTCACCCAAACTACATTTTCTGGCTTTTCTTGAACAAGAAGGCACCAACTTATAAACTTTATAAGATTTCTAATACATAAATGACCCATTTCAAATATATATTCATCTGTCCTGCAGTGAAGTATTCCTTTAATGTATTTACTATGAAGTGAAAAAAAATGTTTTTTTTTCAAGAAGCGTAGCTGACATTAAGTAGTCGTAACGTTGTGAATTTTATAGCTACACTAAAACCGAGATATTTGCTAGAATCCCAAGATTCTAAGCTTTAAGGACATATAAAACATGTGTATATATAACCCAATAAATGACGGTGTTAGCCTTGTTTCTAGTTTTACATTCCATTTAATTTGAGGCACGTGTACAAGGCATGTAGCTCACATTATGAGGGGAAATTATTATTTTTGTTATAGTTACTGTAGAATGGTGACATTTGCTACATTCCTGAGTGTCTAAGCTTTCTGTAGATATATAACATGTATATATAACCTAGAAATATGACTTGTGAACTGTGATTGTTTGGACTTGTGAACCAGTTTTTGGGGGTGGTGGGGGGCAGAAACCTACCGCCGGCGGTATGGTGCTCCCTAAGTAGTTAAGGCTCTTTTTCCATTTCTACAAATTACAACAGACCATTTTCAGATATTTGAAAAGGAAACCTTTTCATTCTCACCAACTAATTGATAAAATGCCTGTATACATTAAAAAGATAGTTGGAAAAGGAATAATAATAATAAATGAAGCCGGTGGAGCGATGCCTTACATACAGTTAACAAAAACATATGGAGATGTTTGCTCCCTACAAAAATACAATCACTTAACTGTAGCAATACCATGTATGTGGAAGTAGAAAGTACAACAGGGGAAAAGGTCTGATCTTATCTGTCAACCATGTATCAAAGATCACACATGGATGAAGAAAATACAGATAAACAAAGAAATATACCAATTCCATCTAAGAACAAAAAACTGGTTGCTGTTCCATATAAATTACAAAATAGCTGGGAAGAAATTTTTGATGTATAACGCTTTTGGATTATTACGCAAATTCAAATTGATTTATAAAGTCCTTTTTACAATAGCAGTTGTCACAAAGTTTAAAATAACTTTACAAATAGCAATACTTGGAGATTTAAAATGTAATAATCAGTCAATTAATAATACGCTAATTATTTTAGCAAAAAAATTTATCTTTAATTCCAAATTGGTGGAGTCATTGACAATAGAAAGGTTTCATAATTATGTGTAGCATCACAGTACAGTAGAAATATACTGTCAATGATAAATGTAGAGGAGACAGATGCGGGTGAAACGGAGTCTGTTTAATAACTGAAATAGACAGAATAGCAAAACAGGCTTGCCAGACGTTCGTGATAACAGCACATAATAATCGACACTCCATAGCCATTGCCCTCGGCTTATATAATGTTCCCAAGTAGCCGGTGATTACCAACACATTAACAACATAGAGAAAGCTAGAGTTAGTATTCCGGTGATGGGGCACGTTGGCAGCGTCCGGGTCTGGGTGTAGATGTGACAGAATACCCCCTTCCCGGAACGGCTCTAGCCGCAGTAGAGGGGGAAGAGGTCCGAGGACGACCCCGTCGACGAGGACCAGGGCGCTCCGGCCAGTGGCGATGGAACTCCCTGCAGAGGGACGGATCCAGGATGTCCTGCGCGTCAACCCAGCTATTCTCCTCCGGCCCGTATCCCTCCCACTCCACCAAGTACTGAAGCCGTCCAGCCCGACGCCGGGAGTCCAGGAGAGAACGAACCGAATAGGCGGGCTCACCGTCGACGGACAGAACGGGGGAGGCGTGTCCGAAAGGGCGCCCTCATCCAAGGGACCCCGAATGGCCGGCCTGAGGAGAGAGACATGAAATGTCGGTGATACTTTCAGGTGACGTGGCAACAGAAGTGTAGATGATACATCATTCCTATGGGTGATGGGAAACGGTCCGATGAACCGGGGCGACAGCTTCCTGCAGGGAGTGGAGAGGGGCAAGTCCCTCGTGGACAACCAATCCCTGTCCCAAACTTGGAGCACCGGCGCCTCCTGACGGTGTCGATCCGCCTGGAGTCGGTGCCGGCGGACAGCACGCTGTAGGCGCGTGTGAGCAGCGGTCCACAGCCTCTCCGCCCGCTGGAACCAGTCATCCACCGAGGGGATCTGCGCGGTCCCGGGATGCCAAGGTGCCAAAGGTGGTTGAAAGCCTAGGACACATTGGAAGGGGGTTAAACAGGTAGAGGTGTGCCTTAGGGAGTTCTGTGCATACTCCACCCAGGGTAGTATGTCCGCCCAATCCCCTTGCCGGTCATGGCAATAAGAACAGAGGAACCGACCGATCTCTTGGTTGGTCCGCTCCGTCTGACCGTTAGACTGCGGGTGATAGCCCGACGACAGGCTGACCATTACCCCCAACCGTTCCAGGAAGGATTCCCAGACACGGGATGTAAACTGTGGACCGTGGTCCGACACCACATTCTCCGGTAGCCCGTAGTTGCCGAAGACATGTTGGAACAATGCGTCAGCTGTCTGGAAGGCAGTAGGAAGACCAGGAAAAGGCAGTAGCTTGCATGATTTAGAAAACCGGTCAACAACAACCATGACAACGGTACAGCCTTGAGACAATGGAAGGTCCGTTATGAAGTCTACACAGTTATGCGCCCAGGGCCAATGTGGTATGTGGAGAGGGTGTAGCTTACCAAACGGCCGATGGCGCGGACTGGTGCATTTTGCGCAGGTGGCACAGGAAGACACGTAGCGCCGAACCTCCGCAGCCATCCGCGGCCACCAGTATTTGGAACGGAGCTTTTGTAGCGTACGTTGTCTACCGGTGTGTCCCGTGGTGGGCAACGTGTGAGCCCACACCAGCAGGCGGTCCCTCATAGCGGGTGGCACATAAAGAAGTCCAGGAGGACAGGTAGCAGGAGGAGCATGGTTTCCTTGTGCGCGCAGTATGTCCTCATCCACCTCCCATACAATGGGGGCAACAATGCGCTCCGGCGCGATGAGAGGCGCTTCAGTGCAGTCGTCGGTCCCCTCCCCATACATCTTGGAAAGAGAGTCAGTCTTGATATTCTTCGACCCAGGACGATACGAAATGGTAAAATCAAACCTTGTCATGAAGAGGGCCCATCGGGCTTGGCGCGCATTCAGTCTCCTGGCCGTCCTGAGATACTCCAGGTTACGGTGATCCGTCCATACGAGGAAAGGGTGTGCGGCCCCCTCTAACCAGTGCCGCCAGCGTTCCAGGGCCTCCACCATTGCCAGAAGTTCACGGTCCCCGACAGTATAATTGCGTTCCGCCTGGCTCAACTTCCTGGAGTGGAACGAACAAGGGTACAATTTAGAGGGCTTACCCTGTAACTGCGAGAGGATGGCCCCCACGCCCACCTCCGAGGCGTCCACCTCCACCACGAAAGGAAGAGAGGGATCCGGGTGACCAGGATTGGAGCTAAGCTGAACCTCGCCTTCAATTCCCCAAAGGCGCTCTCCGCAGCAGAAGACCAGGCCAGGTGACGTGCACCTCCCTTCAGCAGCGCGGTCAGGGGTTCCGCCACCGTACTGAAGGATCGGATGAAGCGCCGATAGTAGTTGGCGAACCCCAGGAACCTTTGTAGCTCCTTAATGGATGTAGGCGCAGGCCACCGCAGTACTGCCTCCACCTTGTCTACCTCCATTTCGAGGCCCGAGGCTGTGATGCGGTAACCTAAGAAAGCGACAGAGGATTGATGAAACAGACACTTTTCGCCCTTCACATACAGGTGGTTAGTCAATAGTCTCACCAACACCTCCTGGACATGTACAATATAAGAGGCATATGTAGGGGAGTAAATGAGGATGTCGTCAATGTATACGAGCACTGAGCGGCCCAACAGGTCCCAAAATATATCATTGACGAATGACTGAAACACCGAAGGAGCGTTGGTCAGGCCGTAGGGCATTACGAGGTATTCGTAATGCCCCGAAGAGGTGCTGAAGGCCGTTTTCCATTCATCGCCCTCCCGGATGCGCACCAGGTTGTAGACACTGCGCAAGTCCAGTTTTGTGAAGTATCGAGCCCCAGACATGGATTCCACCGCAGAATGAATAATGGGAAGGGGGTACCTGTACTTAGTGGTGATTGCATTCAGGGCCCGGTAATCCACACAAGGACGCAGGCCCCCGTCCTTTTTCTTGAAAGAGAACACGCTAGATGTGATGGGCGACGTGGATTCTTGAATATGCCCCAGGATGAGGCTCTCCTCCACATAAGTCTCCATGGCGCGGGTCTCCGCCACCGACAGAGGATACACCCGGCTGTGTGGCAAAGGGGCTCCAGGCAGTAGTCTGATGGCACAGTCCCCGGGTCAGTGTGGCAACAGTGCAGCAGCCTTCGTCTTGGAGAAGACGTTGCGAAGATCATGGTACTCTGGGGGCACATAAGACAAAACGTCCGGAGTGGAGTTGGGGCTCTCGATTGACGTGGTTAACAACGACACAGACAGGCATCTCTCGTGACACTTGGGAGCCCATTGGCGGATTAGTTTGTTCCTCCAATCGATTACGGGACCATGACGTTTCAACCAGGGCATACCCAAAACCAAGGGGTGTGACGGAGACGGAATACAAAAAAACCTGAGAACCTCAGTATGATGGTCTCCTACCCTCATCACCATCGGCACGGTGCTTTGGACGATTCCTCCTGTGCCCACTGGCCGCCCGTCTATCACCGACACCGGAATGGGTGTCTCCAGGGCAACACAGGGAATAGACCGATCTCGGACCAACGTTTCGCTGATGAAATTCCCTGCTGCCCCGGAATCCACCAGTGCTACTAGAGCCTTGTGGGAAGGGTATTTAGGAAAGGACACAGTAATTGTCATCACGTCATTAGAGATGGGAAGTACTGAAAGAGATAGCCCTACCTTAGGCGGAGCTTGGCGAACCCCTCCAGTGATGCGTGTTGTCCCACCTGCGCTGGGACAGTGTGCTTTCAGGTGTGTCCCCTCCCCGCAGTACAGGCATAGCCCCTGACGGAGTCTCCGGCCTCGCTCCAGGAGGGACAATCGGGTTGTTCCCATCTCCATGGGCTCCTCCGACGCAGGTAATCTAGGAATCACGGGAGCGCGCCCAGAGGGCTTCTTCCTGGCGCGTAATAGGCCATCGAGCTTTACAGCCATGTGGATCAGCTGATCCAAGGTGCCCTCCTCATCGCGGCAAGCCAGCTCGATTTTACCCTCCTCCCGAAGTCCCTCAGGGAAGAGAGAGAGCAGAGCCGCTTCATTCCACCCACTGGCCGAGGCTAAGGTCCGAAACTCCAGCGCGTACTCATTTGATTTTGATGACTTTTTTCAAATCCAATTTGTTTTTGACATTGAATGTAAAGGTTGTAAAAAGTTGTCCAGCCATCTGCAGAATAATTTGGACCTGTAATGAAGTTTGTGTAATACATTTATTTTTTTGTGAGGTTTTGTTATTATTTTAAATAGTGATGTGAGTAAATGTATAGTTCTTTTCTAAACAAACAATTGAACATACCCCAGCAGTCCATGACTAAATTTTGTACTCATGAAAAACCACTTAAATGAGTTTAACAGTTTTAATTGGTAAAATACATTTACACTGAATGTCTGTTGAATGTCTGTTGAATGTCTGAATATAAAACTAACTTTACCTCGGTTCTTTACCGTCAGTGGTTACTCTCCAGAATGCATACAGGAGGCCTATCACGCTGCGCTATCGAAACCCCGTCATGAACGATTACACACTACTGTTGAATCAAAAAAAAGATTTTTCGGTTACCTGAAAATTTTTCGATTACTACATTTACCCCCAAGTCTTATTGTATTAAACAATTGATCCTACGCCACTGGCATTTGCTTACATCGGATCCCACCAAATATTTAAGGATCCCCCATTATTTGTCTACAAAAGAGGTCCCAACTTAAGAAACAAACTAGTAAGAGCAAGCTCTATGTCGGCTCCCAAACAGATCGTATTAGCACCACTGAAAGATTGTAATCACCCCTTATTAGCATCACTAAAAGATGGTAATCATCCCTGCAGCAATTGTATCCAATGCTATCCATGCTTCTAAAACTATTGATTTCACACACCCTCAATCAGGCAAACATTTTAATGTTAGAGGATTCATCACCTGTAACACGACCAACGTTATTTATATTTTAAGATGCCCCTGTAAAATGTTATACGTTGGAAAAACTTCTAGATGCCTAAAAACAAGAATCAGTGAACATAGGAGTACGATCAGGCATACCGATCCTAATTATCCTGTTGCCTGTCACTTTCATAAATATTCACATAATGTTTCCACATTACGTTTCCAGGGCATTGAACATGTAAAATTATCTTCTAGAGGGGGGAATATAGAAAAATAGCTTGCACAAAGAGAACTTTTTTGCATACATACACTCGACACATTACATCCACAAGGAGTCAATGATGATTTCGATATGAGGGTGATGTTATAGGTTTACATATCTGCTATTATTACACTAAAGTACCGCAACATACCTTGTTTCGTCTCTTATACAATGAGACTTTTTTTATATATTCCTTATACTACAGGACAATTTGTAGGACACAAGCTAGAGGCCTTTAAGAGCATTCAAATATATACCGTATTGAGTCATTGATCATGTTTCTACATGTGTTTTTATCTTTACCCTTGAACTGTATTGACATTGCAATCTTTATGATATAATTGTAACTTTTCTGATATAATACAAGTCTGTTTCACTTATTAGCATTGTCTGCTCGAGGAACTATTGACTATGTGTTTTTGGTATATTGTCATTAGAGATCATTTACTTTTTTGTTGACTACACATTTTTGTTCTGTCTCATTCTCCTATCACATGCCTCTACAAAAGTCATTGTCACACTAAATCTACCTGAAGTATATCTAGCACTCTCTATGTTAAACAGGTGCTATAAATTACCCTGATGATATGTCCTATTTAATGCATATATCCTGTTGACAGAGCATAACAATGTTTTTCTGATGAAGGTCAAATGGCCGAAAGCTTAAAATAAAAACACTTGGCATTGATTTTTGAGTGTGCGGAGACTCTATTCTTTACTATTTGCTATACCTTTCTCGTGCACCTCAACTGAGCGGCAGATGTGCAACCTCGTCTTCACCTACATTAGTTTCGCAGCACCTTTCCCTCTCAATGACATGCATATGTTAATAAATCCAAATCACCTTAAACATTAATGAAATAATACACTAACACACTAAAATAATTTTGGAAAGTCGTTCACGTTTGTATCATAATATAGTAATGTTGTAGTTCAAGTAAACAATCAAAATAATAACAATTCTGAAATAGTCTGGGCCAGATGTACTAACACTTTTGCGCCCACTTCAGGCTTATTTGTTTCGCAACGTGCGCATTAAAAGCATGGCAAGATATGTACAAACAGGGCGCACTACGGTTAAAGCGCAGACTGCCTGTCATGGGAACTGAAAATGGCAAATTGCGCTTCTCTATGTCATGCCTATGCATTAATGGGAGAGTCAAGTGGAAAGTGGGTATGTCCCATAAAGAAATGGAAGGAGAAGCGTAAAGTGCGCCTAATTATGGTATATAACAAAAAACCGCCTGTGAAAGCGCGCCTCTATTTTGCAGTGAAAATCATCTGCCTCTTAAAAGCAGGTGTAAACCAGGATGCGGGTTTCCTCGCATATGCTTTCTAGTGAAATGGCAGCAGTATCCCGAGCAAGACGAAGACATAAGCCAAGGAGACGAGCTGAAAAGATGTTTGCCAAAAGGATCACACTTTTTAATTTGAGTGAACACAAATCATTAAACTTTACGGTTAAAGCAGCCATGCATTATTAGCTACAGTTACTGAAAGAAATCAAAGATGACATTGAATCTCTAAGCGTTAAAATTCTCTGTTACATCATAAACAGGTAGATCTATGGAAGAGGATTAGGGCCACATGAAAATTAATTGAGTTCTGAGATTAAAGTCAGAATTCTGAGAATAAAATCAGAATTCTGAGAATAAACTCAGAAGTACCTGTAAGGAACAATCTCAGTGAGTTTCACTTCACTCTGCCTCCCGGTCATGCATGCAGGAGCACTCTGTGCTTTTGCAATCTCTGTGCTCTTTAAAACAAAATACAGTCTTATACAAAAGTTTAGGCACCCCTGACAATTTCCATGATTTCCATGGAAGGCTACAAAAAACTATCACAGATATTCAAGATGTCAGTGTCCACTGTGAGGAACACAGTGAGGAAAAGGAAGACCACAGGCACAGTTCTTGTTAGGGCCAGAAGTGGCAAGCCAAGTAAATCTGTAAATATCAGAGAAGCAAAGGGGAAGGATGGGTGAGAACGATCAAAAACAACGCACAGACCACCTCCAAAGACCTACAACTTTAATCTCAGAATTCTGACTTTAATGTCAATTTAATTAATGTTTAAACTCAAATAAAATGTTCATGTGGTCCTAATCCTCTTCCGTACAGATCAACCTAGTTATCACTGAATTATTGTTTTCGCTCTTTTGTCTGACTTGGTGGCTGATCCATGATGGAAAGAGAGGAGGAGGCCCATTCATTTGTGCATTGAAATATGTTCAGTTTATGGAATAGTGGGCAGGGAAAGGCGCTGATTACCTGAAGAACTGCAGGTTTGGTACATAACACGCACACTGCATTTTCACATCAAGCACTTTCTGCGTCTTGGCCATGGCGTTATTAACTTTGCGTTTACAAATGTACATACATCTGGCCCTCTGTGTCACGATTGCACAATTTGTTTATGTGGGATGCCTTTGTTTTCCTAGTCTCAGCACATTTAAAAGTTCAGTGAATGGTCCTGCCCTAGACCAGTGCTTCTCAAACCTCTCCACAGCAACCCCCCAGATGTTTTTACACAGTTTAGCTGTAGCCCTGAACTATCAGATCAGATTCACTTAACCTTGATTTGTGGATTAGTAGACAAGTTAAATCAGGTGTGCTCGCTTAGTTATAGTTTAAGTACAGGTGAACAAACCCCTATGAAGGTGTGTCGTGCTGCCATAATGAGTGCCCTTAGAGCATTTATTCTATACTGCCTTGCTCACAATATCTGATCAGCTCATTAACAGATATTATACATCATCATTTGTTTTACTCTATGTATTAGGACACCCAGCTGTGGACAAAATTATGCCTAAAGAATTGTGAACACATTACCTTTATTGGGCAAAAATGTTGTACTGTAAATATGTTTAAAAGTGAGAGATATGGCTTTCGGTCAACCTGATGGACTATGCGTAATCTGTATTTATTATCTTCATCATTGAAGATGTTGATTCAACTGGATTATTTGTTTTTAGAAGAATAGGCTATTGGTTGCATTCAAGTCCCATCAATTTACTGTATGCATTTTGTTTTATTTTTCAAAAGCCATTTTCATTCCATACCAATTCCCTCTAATCCTGCCTTGTCGTCAGCTCCGCAACTTCTTGTTCTGTGGGATGGCGAGGGTCATGCAGATGGTTCATCCAAACACATGTCGATAAGCCGCCGATTCCTTTCGCAATGCTTATTCAACACAGAAGACTTGAGTCTGCACGAGATGATTACTTTCACCAACTATACTTCCACGATTAAATTTATAAGTGTCCAATCTGGACACAAGGAGTCACTGGAGAGCGACATGGCAGAATAGATAATCTAATTTATTGAACCCAAATCCCGGGCAGCTCTTTGCCAATTTGTGCTGACTCGTGTAGGAGGTCCGGAGAAAGTCATAGAACCCAAAGTCAGGCTCGAACCCATGACTATCATGATGTAGACTGTTCTGAAATTCAGTGACTTCGCCCACTACACCATGTGGACCCCACCTCATTTAACAGTTTTCTATAATGTATTTTAGAAGAAGCACATTTTGTCATTTATATTATTCATCAACAGATGTGACACAATTTTTACTTCTAATTTTACTTTTGATACTTAGTACATTTAAATTCAGATACTTTAAGACTTTTCACTTTTATTTGAGTAGGTTTTTAGCACAGTATCTTTACTTCTACTGAAGTAACATTCTCTAGTACTTTTTAAACCTCTGGATATAAGTTACAGGATATACATTGCTTCTTAAAATCTAATCATACATGATGTTTATTTTTTTATCCTCTTGGATTTCCCAAGTAAAAATAAGTATATTTAAATTGTACTCCAGTATTATACTTGTAGTACACTTGTGTTTAACCAAAAGTATGAATTCAATATATTTAAGTATATTTGAAATATATTTTCAAAATATACATACAAAAATAATATATTAGAATTATATTATATTAGAAACAATTTAGTATAAATTAAATACATTTCAAGTACAATTAAGTATACTTTTTTTGCTTGGGGTTCTTGCCAGCTATAACTGATAAGCACTGTGCAGCGTGGGCAGAACCCTTTTTAAAAATGGAGCTGTACTTTGCTGTGATGTATACGGAAATGAAAGCTTTTTGTTCATAATCATGTTGTGAATGTGAATGTCATTTTAACTACTAGGCTACATTAATAAGTTCTAAGAAAGTTATTTTTAACTGCATTGATGGGTTGTTTGGGTCTGCTGCACCACTCAAAAGAGCAGACAACGTAAGCTTTCGATTCATGGCTTGAAAATCTAACTTGCTAACAAAACATTGAAAATAAGTTTTTCATGAGTAATCAAAGATTTTGTTGTACGTGTAAATTTTTTTGTACGTGTAAACTATACGAAAAATATAACATTTTGACCAAAAACACATTTTCGATGAGTGGGCGTGACATCCAATGTGTTATTGCAGACTGCCATACAAATAACATATACATCCAGGCCAAAATGGGAGATTTAAAACATTATTTTAAAACACAAGTCAGAAACTTCACCTGTAATACTAACAAGTATCACAATCCTGGTATTGTGCCGGCACTAGTGCTATAAGCTGAATCTAAATAAGTCATGTCTCACTTACCGTACACATCACATATGAGAAGTACAGCCAGGATGGAGCGAGGTAGGCTGGCCAGGGACCAGCAGCAGTTAGGCCACATGATGATGTCTAATTCACAGTCTTCACTCAAAAGGTTAGAGCCGAGGTTGAGGTGGTTGAGTAAGCCACAGCATTCATAAACGGATCATCTCTCAATGTGCTGTCTGTGTGTCTGAGAGTGTGAAACACTCTGGTTGTCCTCTGTATTACACACTCTCCACTCCCTCTCTGTCAAACACAAACACACACCCAGAAATGTAACTCGCATCCGTCTCAACAAAGTAGCTTCACCGTGGCACTGTCACTTCAATTAATTGTAGTAACATTTCTTCAGTTTTATACTTCCTATAGATCAGGAGTGAACCACCTTGAGATTTTGGAAACAAGTGAAGGGCCACATACTATAGCAATGTGTGAAAAAATAGGATATAGGACATTTTTTTTCATTAAAAGACATCCCCCACACACACAAGTAGTGTCCAGATAGCAATGAGTGGGCACTGCCTGCGGCTGTAGGAGCGTCAGAATGGCATAATCGCAAACACGTTTGCCAGCAGTTATACCAAATGCGGCCCTTCCACGGCAAATGCTTTTTTCAAGCAATCTGCCACTGCTTATTGTATATTATGTATATCATTTTAATATTTATATATTTTTAACATGCAGTTTATCAAGAATAATGAATGATCAAACCAGACAAATTCACATTTGGCATTTTAATTCCACATTTCAAAGTACAGTAACTGTCATTGAAACAAGATGTGTCAGATCACTGAAATATACAGTATATAACAGAAAATAATATATATAATGTACTAAAGAACATGCAAGTTTCCAATTATATTTTGGGAAAAACATCCTTACAAGATAATTATAATACTTACAATAATTGTTAATAATTTAAACAGGTCAGCTCTGGGTTACTGAGTTACCAGTAAACATTATATCAAGTAATGATGATATTTGGTACCAAAGAATGTGCAAGATACCAACTAAATTGAGGTTTAACATAACATTTACAAGCCATTTCTTTAATAGGAAATGTGTTTATAGTTTAGAATTAAGTACTGGGATAGAATAGACCATTATAACTGCAATGCTTACCTGTGGCACAAGGATTTACAAGCTATATTTAACAATAGAATAGCAGTTAAGCAAACTGGGATGGAATGAAATTAACAGTAAATATTAAATTCAGGGTAAGTAGAATATTTGGTACCAGATAATGTGCAGATATCAGGTATTAGGAGGAATGAAATATGATTTACAAGCTATATTTATAAATAAAATATGCAGGAAATTGTAAATGAAGTAATTGTGATCTTTGCTATCAAACAATGTGCAGGATACAAGTTAGAGAACACAGCCAATCAGAATGTCTGGAGTGGTTGTGGTCTGCGTGGTGTAGTGGACTAAGAATTGCAGGACAGTCTAGTTCATGACGGGTGGTTCAAGCCTGACAGGTTCTCCAGTGTTCCCCGAGCTTCAGAATGAGGCAGAGCAAATCAGAATATCTTTAGTGATTCCTCATTCAGCTGTATAAAGGACCAACAACCTTGCCATCCCATATCTGTCCAAGGAGCTTCTCTCAAGACAGGGTCTCAGGAAACTGGGAGGAAGAAAAAAAAGTAACTTCCACAGTGAAGCAGTGTAAATTGGGTGTAGTTTAACACTTCTAACTTTTTTAGGGGTCTTGATGTAACTGACTGCAGGATAAAGAAAGGGATCCAGTTGTCATTGATACTGGGGTGTTAGTAGTCAGCCTAAGTTTAGCCTTTTTCGGCCTTTATGGTCAGATGCTCCTTTCAGGTAATGTTAACATGGACCTCCTCATCAGTGGCATCCTGGGTTGTGAGTTCTACTGGATACCTCCTGTAGATAATACAGATCTGTCAATCAATTTGAATGGCATAAGGCCATACAAATCTACTTAAATATAAAAAATATCCAAATTACTTTGAACAATGGTCTTCAGGAACATGTCTCTAAAACATGTTTTATCCCGTACACCAGTCTAGGTTGTATGGAAAGGCGATTAGAGAAGATACTCTGAAGCATTAGCCAAACAGTTGTCTTTAGGTCCCTCCCACATTTGATTGCCAAAAGCTGAAAATCCAAATGTGTTACAAATTATATTTCTCTGAAGCTTCTTATACATAAATATAAAATGTGACAGGCTGTAGATTCAGACTGTAGAATATGCAATGTACAATCTTAATTTTGCTGTTTAGATTGCCCTACGATGTAAACAAAATCAGCACACTTCCTGGAGCTCTTTATCCTGCCTCAAGCTGTTGTCAAATCTTCCTGGGTGTCTAGGGGGAGTAACAGATCCCCTAGGGTACCTACAACAGACATTTTGTTGTCCATGCACAAAACTCTCCAAGACGTCAAAGCAGTAGGGTTTGATCTGCACCTAGAGGCGTTCCCTGAATAAAAAAATAGAGCAATCAGTCCCTGTACCTCAACTACTAAACTATGACATTTACATCTAGTACATGTACAGGTGGCCCCAGTGGGAATTTAACCAACACCCACAGATGTTTGCAAATTGTACACGATTGCCCAGTGTGAGCAAATGTCTTCAACATGGTCTCAATTTGCTTCACCTGCTCTTGAGGTAAGCAGTTGTCATCCAAAGCTATAAATTGAAAGCAATAAGCCAATTCTGGTCTTACATCACAGAAAATACAAATAAATAAAAAAGACAGAGTAGATGTTCTCACCTGCTCGTGCATCACAATCCTTCAGGGCTTGTTTTTCACCAATCAGGGCTTATTTTTCATATTAGTCTCTGGAAAAGCTACATATCAAATAATAAATAACTATTTTCAATACCACTAAACACTGGCTCCTCGAAATGGCGTCTGGATTAAAGGGGAAAGATCTAGTTCTGAGAAAGAGGAAATACACATTTGACAATTGAATAAAGGGTAAAGTTTAGTAGCAGGATTACAAACCAAGCATCACACCAATTTAATTTAAAAGGTACAATATGCTCTTAAAGGTACAATATGTAATATCAATCAAAACAATAACAAAATACATACTTTGCATTAAAAGCAAACATCACTATACATATATATTTCTTAGTTGTGAACTTACATTATCCTAAATGTTTCCACTAAATTTCAAATCCAGAGAAATTTGTAATATAATTCGAAGACACGGGACAATTCATTTTGTCGCCCGTAAATGGCGTCATATAACCTGTGACTGCTCTAGTTCTAAGTTCCAGGGAGCCGCCAAACATCACGTGAATAAAGTTATAATTTTTTTAACAATATATTACTTTGTCAATGAACATTTTTTCTGCCGAAGACGCTAGATTGGAAGGTTGTCATTGACGACGATAACAAAACCCATGATCTCACGCAACCTCCCGATGTCATCCAAGTACATATTTAGGGCCCAAGCCAACGGCTAAGGCCCTTTTGTTTTCGTTAAGATTATTAGGGCCCAAGCCAACGGCGAAGGCCCTATTGTTTTCCAAAAGATTATTATTAGGGCCCAAGCCAACGGCGAAGGCCCTATTGTTTTCCAAAAGATTATTATTATTATTATTATTAGGGCCCAAGCCAACGGCGAAGGCCCTATTGTTTTCCTAAAGATTATTAGGGCCCAAGCCAACGGCGAAGGCCCTATTGTTTTCCAAAAGATTATTATTAGGGCCCAAGCCAACGGCTAAGGCCCTTTTGTTTTTCAAAGGATTATTATTATTATTTTTTTCCTACCTTTTGGGCACTTTTGAGGCCCTTAACATGCTCAAAAACTCTTGAAAATTTGCACACGGGTCAGAACCCGCGGCCATCA
>JACXGM010025937.1:0-15092 GCA_016801145.1 Umbra pygmaea | reverse complement strand
TAGAAATTCTTTATAAAACTTGTAAGTATGTTTGCCACATGAGTTCAATTGGAACTGAAACGTGAGACACTGAAAATACATTCAATCAAAAATTGTGTGTACAACATATTTGTTACTGTTAATGTTTCTTTACACACAATTCAATTGCATTTTGTTACAATTCACTAACTTTATAATGAATTAACAAAGATTATTGCAATGGATTAAAATGAGGGCCCACTATTGATTGCCAATAATTTTTTTCAATACTTTTGTCTCCCGAAAGGTAAACCAGCATATGAGATGGACAAGTCTCGTCCAGACTGGGCTCCAAACCTACACCAGGGCTAACCTGGAAGTCACAGCCACATTATCAGATCGGCATGGGCGCAGACAACAGACATAATTTGAGAGAATCTGAGGGAGGCCAAAATGAACAAAACAACATGAACGAAGATGAGAGAGATGGAGTCCAAGGAGATGCAGAAGAAGAGGGATATGGGGGTATTTATTTGCTGTTTTAATGTCTTCCTTCATGCAACTGAGGAGGTGTAGATGATCCTATATCCCACTTCTGGATGGATCTTGCTGAAGTAACTGGGCAAAACCCAGTATGCTGGCACATCAGTGATGGTCGTTGTGCCACGAATTTGAACTGTTGCCTCCATCTTAAACAAGAGAGCATCTACATGAGTACCGGTCTCAGCTATCCCTGCCATGCAGGTACAATGGATACACTCCACCTTCCCAGGGCTACTCACAATGACCCAGGGATTTAGAGGAGGCTCATTCAACCTCTGTGAGTGCCTAACCTGTGTACATACAGAACAACAGTAGATGCAAAGAGCAGTGGGCACAAGAGCCACCGGCAAATGTGTGGTGAGCTGGCATTTGCCCCACTACTTTTTAAAAGTAGTGTGGTGCCGCCTCAAGGTTACACAGCAAAAACATCAGTGTTAAATGAACACTCTCAGTGTTTATGTAGGTTCAGTGGACCTACATACACACTGAAAAGTGTTACTTTAACACTTAGGGTGTTGATTTAACACTGACGTCTTTACTGTGTACTTGCGACTTATCGCCTGAAATCACTGTGGACGTTTTTGAAATAGGACAAGTCAAAATCAAAAGTTAATAAAAAAAATCAAAGTAGCCAGATCTACAGTTATTGTTTATGTGGGAACTGTAATACAGACATTGTTCATGTGTGCACTGTAATAAATGGCATGTAAATAAAATGTAACCCTCTATGACATCCATTTTTATTTTGGGGGGGACATTCAACCCCATTTTCTGGGAGCTTAGGGGTCCCTGATAACATATTGATCATAAAATCCCCCCTCCCCAATAAGACATTGGTTCGTTGTCCGAAGGCCACAATGTGCTACGAGGGTACTGAAACACCAAGGTTTTTTATTGTACCGGTACATATGATAAGTGGAATAAGCTAAACAAGCAATGCATGCATTAGAAAAATATTTATTTTGACAAAGATCAATCACAAATAGTTTCAACTCATCAACATCATACAATCAAGGAAACAAACTCCCACTAAGCCATTTTTTTTACATTAATCATGTCTTTTACTTTTTATGTGAGTTTCTTTTTAAGTGTACTGCTTACCATATAGAGCTAAAATCAGTATTTTTACATATATTATATGCTCTATTGTTTTAAACTACGATGTTGTTTTTTGCAGTTGCTGTTTTTTGCTTTTATGATTCAGAATTCTGACTAAGGTTTGTAGTAGTTTTGACCCAACGAGAAAGAAAATGCAATCATAAATCTATAGCACAGATGTCATTAGACAAGGCATGTCCTGCAACGACAATTGTTACATGACTTGTCTATCTGGATAAATGTCGACTAAGTTACTCAAATGTATGTGAATGATAACAGTTATCCTTCATCTACAAAGCATACAATTAAGACACAAATGTTTATCTCACAAGCTCAGGGAAACTTCAGACTGATCCTCAAGATGTGAACTGAACGTGGGCTGCCATAGATTTAAAATTACAAAACTGAGCCTGGTGTATGCACTCACACAGACTAACTGAAATGTCGGAGGTAAATCGTCGGACTCGAGTACATTCTCTTGCAGGCATCTTTTCCAGGTAACGTTCTTGCATCCGGTAGAAGTTTATATAGTAGATTTTGTTCTTTTAATTGACTTTTCAACATTGATTTCGACACTATTATTGTGGCCTCACAAAATGGCGGTGGCCTCTTGTTTACGTCCCAGAATGCACTGCGCAGTGACGTCGGTTGCCAAGCTCTATAGGCCTGGAAGCAGTAATCCTAGCAATTTCATTGGTCAACTCATGAGTACACATGCAATGGCTGCCTGGCATTGTGATCGTAATGTAGAGTGTTAATTAAAATGCTGCTACTGTTGTGGCTAATAAATGGACTGTGTTTATGTCATATAATTTAAATTTACCTCAACAAATCACAGCATCGGTGGGTGAGTGACATTCCTGCTTTTCCTTTGAGATTTGCTCCTCAGGAAATCCATTGGGCAGGAAGAGGGACTAGTGGTTTACTTTGTGGGGGGAAAAAAGTTTCTAGTTTTATCTCATAAAGGTACTTTATTACATGCTAACGATCTCTAGCCTCCATTAGAAGCATACAGGGTTGCTAACTTTGGGACATTGGCTGGCGTGACACTCGGTAAACTTTCAGTGTGCGCGCGCGCGGAGAAGACTTTTGGTAACCCTAACCCTAATTTTAAAAATGTCAGTCCTTGTTTACATAGTTTAAACCCTGAATAATGCAAAAAATAACTAATAGAATGGAAACGCTTATTTTTTATGCTAAAAGCGTGAGTCACGCCAGATGTGTGAGAGTTGGAAACCCTGGGTTTGTGTCTTTTTATGTCAATGTTTGACATGTTTTCACTGGTAGCAGGTGAATCTTCGTGTAGTTACCACATCTGATCCAGTGTAAAAGCTGTGATATTGTATACACAAAACTATAAGTACCCCTTCACTCACAGGTACTTCACCTGCACTGTAGTAGAGAAGACACAAAGGCTCAATTGGAAATTGATTTTGCAACAGATTTGTCTCTGAAACTGAAACTTTTTGTCAAGCTACCAGGGGTGCTGGTTAAGGTATCTGAAGTGAAATGAGTGATTGGAAACAGACAGTTTCTTTGTAATCAATTCATGAATACAGTGTTAATGCTTGATATTTCAAAGGACCTTTATTCTGAAACTCCACGATGAATGTTTCTGATACTTTTTGTCAAGCTACCAGGGTTGCTGGTTAGTGTAACTGACTTGAAATTAGTGATTGGAAACAGACAGTTTCATTGTGTTTTTATTGTGTATTATTTGAAAGATTCTTTATTCTGAAATTCCACAATGAACGACTGGACGTTTCAGTGCACACAACAGCGGTAATATTGAACGTGTATACGCATCAGGAAATAGCGTGGCGGCTGGCTTGACAGTCATTTCCAAAGTGGCGGATGGCTTGACTCCAGTAAATAATCTGTATAGTATTTGGTTTTATGATAAATGGAGCCAGCCTCCAAAAGTAATCAACCTGTTCTATGATTTTTTTCTAACAACACTGTACAGAAACTATGTTCAACACTAAAGTTGGTTGTCTTAACATTAGAATAACAATTTTTCATATAATCCAGATTTAGATAGAAAAGAATAAATAAAATTCCATACACAATGAATATGTCTCATATATTGAAATCAAGTTATGTGATTAAAGATCTGCTTTGTTGTGCATTAGCACAACACGAGGCATTTAGTCATATTACAGAAATTAATTTATTGAGGCCAAACATGAATAACATTTTGAACTGAAAGATGTACAATATGTACAAACTATTTACTGCTCACTACCAATATCAGCCATCCTCCATGTTGAATGAATGTTGAATAAGTCCCGGGAGTTCAAATCATATCAAGTGACATCATCATGTGTCAGCAGCAAGCAACGTCACTTCATCATGTGACAGCAGCACGCAGGCTCCTGATTGGTTAACGCGGCGCGAACGAACACAAAAGTTCAGATTTTTCAACCCGGGCGTCAGACGGCAATTGGCTTCAAACGCGTAGATGCACATTGCGCACCAAATGAAATCACTCACGCGTAACGCGTGTCAAGTCACGTCGAGAACTTCAATTCGCCTCTTTCGCGCGAACTGGACACGCGAACGAGGTGCAATCGAGTCCATCGTTCTGTGCTAAACGTGTCCATCGTGCCGTGTGACCACAGGACGCGCTCAAACGCCCAATTTGCATTTGGTCTGAATGCAGCATTAGTTACCACATAATAATAGCATATGTTGCATTTTAAATTGAGGAATAGTTCCTCCTACAGCAGGTAGTTCTTATATCAAATAGCCAGTGTTTGGTCGCGATCCAGCTTAAATGGTCTATTAAATCAAATCCACTTCAACATTGCATGACAAGTGTGTTTAACTAGCTGGGTAATTAATGTTTGTGGTAGAACAGACGCGGTAGAGCTAACGTTAAACTAGGAAGCTCATTAACACTACCCGGCAGTGCTCAAGTAAACAAAGAGAAAAAGATATAATGCAAAACTAATTTAAAACACAAACCAGATCATACTATTACAGTATTACAAATTACGCTAACCTTGTACATCTTCGGGGGATGCAAATATGTTAAACGTTTCACTATGTGATTTACTTTTGTTTTTTCCAACTACTGTGGCGCACAGTAAAACTCCAAAGTCCATTTAAAAATATAAGTAATTCTAAAAGTCAAAATAAGTTTAAACAGATAAAACACATAATGCAATGCAGTTACTATTCAACAGGCCTATCTCATTTTTAGGACTACGGTTATTTACAACTTAATTCTATAAAAGCTGTTTCTATAATTGTTTTGTATACACAAATATTTTAACATCTCAGGTCCGTCTAAAAGCAAGGTAAAAAATGCCATATTTTGCACCTTACTGAAGAACAGGGCATATCTTTTGAACATGTTTTATAGCATACATTTTGGTCTGTTATGTGTTAAAATTGTCAATTTGGAACATTTATAAAAAAAATAGTGTTATGGAAATATTTTTTCATTGATTAATCGAAAAAATAATAAACAGATTAATCGATTATCCAAAAAATCGTTAGTTGCATCCCTACTTCTAATTGCACCAGGGAACGAATAGCATACATTGATATTTGTACCAGATCGGGTATAAATAGAACACATTGCTGTGTGCACCGGTGTACACATATCATACACTTCTAATTGTACCTGGTAGTCCCTCGCGTTAGACTCAAGCGTAGAGGTGAGCGGGCATCTGCGGTAGCAGGCCCGCGACTCTGGAACTTCATTCCGCTACAGATTAGAACAGCCCCTACATTGTCTGTCTATTAAAAACCCACCTGTTCTCTTTAGCACACTAACCTTCATCTCTGGCTGATTTTATATTTTTATTTTTAGCCTACGTGTGACACTGCTTTTATACTTGTGTCACTGTGTGTTGTGATATAGGTATTTTTTATTACTTTCTTTTTAGATGTATTACTTTTCTGTAAAGCCTTGACCTTGACCAAATAGCCTCATCCAAAACATTTTAATTTTACTCAAACACATGGAGACAATATTATGAATTTTGAATTTGAGAGAAATGTTGGGGATATTTCAGAAAACGATTTTGGCAAAAAGCAATCACAAATATTTCTAATTCCACTGGGGAGAAATAGGCATTTGGAGTGTTTTCTCCTGTTGCCGTGATAAATGGTGATGTCTGTGTTCCTTTGATGATGTTTTTTTATATACTCCTGCTTAACTTAGGGTTGTTTCAAGTTTGACAGCTCAAAGTCAGTCAACCAAGAGTTGTGGTTTCAACTCAGTTTGTCAACCCTGCTTTCTGAAATACCCCCGTTGTCTGTAAGTTTATGGAAGAAAAAGAAACATCAATTCATATCTCATAGTAAATACCGTTCCTCGTCAAACAGTTCTGTTGTTTCTTTAATAAGTGGGTCTTGTGTTTATTTTCTTCATCTAAGTCTTTGAGAGCACAGCCTACCACCGCAGAAAAGCTCAGCCGGAGCTGTGTTTTAATTTTATTTTTCCTATATACAGTAAGTCTCACAGAAGTCTCAAATTTATTTCACTATTGCTCCTAAGTGGTAGAAGCAGTAACCCAGAAACAAACTAATAATGACAGAATTATTCAAAACGGAGATGCTCCAGTTAGTCACAGAAATTGATTGCACACAGGACTGAAAACCTTTCTGGTATTGTTTGTTTAAGGAGAGATGATCTCTTGGTGACATAATTGGAGAAGGATACAACCTTTCCATTTTACCAATAGTAAATTGACCCTCAAAGAATTGCAGGGTGATTTTGTATGAATGGACGTATTTTAGATTATAAATAAATGTTGGGAAATTGATCTGTTTCAGCAGATATGTTATGGAGGACTGATATTCTGTCAATGTAAAATAGGGGTTCTTGGTAAAAAAAAAGAAAAAGTAAAAAGGTTTGGGGACCCCTGTGCTAGTTTACAGTAAGTTCTTACCTGAGACTGATGTCAATGAAATGTCTTGAGTGGTGCCTTGGCTGAAGTTTGCGTGTCAAGTGGACAGAGTAATTGAGTAGGTTTTAAAACCACAACTTGAAGTTAGACAAAAAAAACACAAAAAATGGCACAAGTTGAGCCCGGTGAATGCAAACTTCATATGCATACTTCTGCTTCGACTAGGTCTTGATCTTGCTTGCAGCGTCTGTGGTCATAGCATTTTTGTGTGGGAGGGACAGTGGAAAGTTAACAGTTTCCTGTGTCTCTGAAGTAGAAGCAATGTAGGCTACTGCATAATCTATCAAACAGAAATAGAACAAAATTGTGTTGTTTTATGCAAACTATATTTACACATGATTGTTTCACACCTCCCATGTTAGCAGAGGTACTTGTGCTTTTGTGAGGAAACATCAGTGGTCTGTGGTTGTCTGCTTTTCATGAAACTTCAAATCTCACCAACTATTATTAGATCTTTGTAGACAGTTTGGAAAGGTTCTGGAAGTGTTCTGATAAAATCAAGTGATAGTTGATTTTGTGGGAGATTATAAAAAATGTCATAATAATGAAGCTGCAGTAAATGTTATTTCACTCTATATTGTAGACTGTAATGGTTACGTGTGGTGTAGTGAAGAGAAAGAGAGGGAGTCCAAGACAGATAGATGGTTGGTTGTGTTTTACTTTCGAAAGTCACAGGAACATACATACACCGTAGGGTTGCAGGGTACCACCTGAGCAAGTGGCACACTGTCTAATACATTTACAGCCTAGGTTCACTACTCAGCCTTCATTAACGGCCGATCTTAACTTCAACATGCTCTTCACTGTGGCATGGAACACAGAGCCTCGTATACATATATACATAAACGTACGCATACACTTCCAAACTCAAGGCGACTCACTTGTCACAACGCCATCGGCAACGTAGCTCCTGGAAATCCTGGCAGTAAAACTATACACACACGGCTACTTTAAACAGTTACGTAAACCGTAGTTCAAACAATAATCGACAGCCTCTCTCTCAGTCTGCCCAGCTTATGTGCAGGTAATGATACACAGGTAAGGATACACAGGTAAGGATACACAGGTAAGGATACACAGGTAAGGATACACAGCTGCAACACGTTAGTAATCAGGATGCAGCATACCAGCAGGAACAGACCGGGAGAGAGGCGCGCCTAGCTAAATGGCTATTAATAAACTCAGATCATAATGCAAAGCACTGAATAAACTAAACCTGAACACAAATACATATGGCCATAAAGAGCACGTACATGAGTCCAATCTCAGTTCTTAGTAACGCCAGCCCACCCTGAGCTGGACGTTACATAAGCAAGTAGGTTATATTTATGTTAATAATATTAGTAATAAATAAATATATTAATGAATATTTGACAGATGGTACTGTATTATAATATAGCACCGTATGCTATGCCTGTCATGTAGTATTACAGAGTATAGTCAAGAATTCCTGTGGCTTGAGTCTTTGAATACATATAAATTGCCAGTAAGCTCTTTGTGAAATTGTGAGGTGGAGTTGCCATAGCAAGCAACGAGGGCTGGGGTCAAGGATGGTGGACGGATGAGTTCAAATCCAGGTGGATACATTAGCTGTGTCCCAATTCAGGGGCTGCATCCTCCGAAGGCCGCATTTGAACCCTAAGAAGGCCGCATTTGAAGGCACATTGCATCACAGTAATGCTATGAAGGCTTCTCAATCCAAACTCTGCACCCTTGGAAGGCTGATTGCATCACTGCGTCATGACAAATGCTGCCCTAGTTTGTAATCTCATTCAAATGCGACGCCAAATGCGCCCTTCACGTCTCTGGCAAATTAAGGATACAGAAATGCATCAGAGGATTCAGCCACTGAATTGGGAAACAGCTAATGTGTGTGTTTTGTTCTCCATTGCAGCATGACACAGACAGGCGATTGTCAGTTTGTTTTGTAATGTTAACCCTAAACTTAATAATTGTAATGTCATGTCTAACCTTAGCTGTTTGAATTGTCATGCCTAAATCTAACCATTAGTAACCTCATATCTCAACTTAACTGTTAGTA
The DNA here is from genome assembly GCA_016801145.1 of Umbra pygmaea. Lineage (NCBI taxonomy): Eukaryota > Metazoa > Chordata > Actinopteri > Esociformes > Umbridae > Umbra > Umbra pygmaea. The sequence goes on along the minus strand of JACXGM010025937.1, from coordinate 6,530 downwards.
ATCTCATGCCTAACCTTAACCGTGAACATTGCAATATAATTTAAAATGCTACAGAATGTGTGGAATGTTCTTACATGTTTTCGCGAAACAAAGCATGCAGGTGCGACGTAATAGAAGTATGAATATATAGCCAAAGCGCAAAACTCTTAAAACACCCCAAATATGTTTGCATATAACGTAATTCATGTTTTCAAAATAGTTTGCTGAGAACGTAATTTGGGAGAATATCTGAGAAGTACGGTTGAATCAACTGCATAATGTAATTCTTTTAAGGTAAACCATTATTTTTAAATTGATGCATGCACTTTTCAGTGCACATGATCTCCGATGCCCAGACGTCACTGACTTTAAAACCAGCATGAGTCTGTAATGGATATCCTGACATGGGCTCGGGAATACTTCGGTAAGCCTTTTTCAGTCAACACCTTTCGCTGTTGCATCCACAGATGCAAGTTAAGGCTTTAATTTGCAAAGCAGAAGCCATACATCAACGCTTTCCAGACATGATGCCAACTTCTCTGATCTCAGTCTGAGATGGACAGTAGTTTAGTGGAATCGTGCTTTGCTGTCCGACAAGTCAACATAACAAAAATGTATGGACAAAACTCTAGGCCAAAGAAGAAAATGACCAAGCTGTTAACAGTGTCAGGTCCAAAAGTCAGCGTCTGTCATTGTATGGGGTTTTGTCAGTGCCCATAGCATGGCACCATTAATGCAGAATGATATGTACACATTGAGCAAAACATGCTGCCATCCAGATGTCGTCTTTTCCAGGGACATCCCTGCATTTTCCAGCAGGACAATGCCAAACCACATTCTGCCCAGATTACAAGCGCATGATTGTGTAAGCAGAGTGCTCGGGAGCTAGCATGATAGAGTAGTATTAATCAAACTGTTTCTAATGCCCAACCTTTTCATATATTAGAAAATGTCTAGCCTCTTACTTCTACATGGTTTTATCAGTCACACTTTTACAGTTACCCAGGGCTCTGTTCTGGGCCCCCTACTCTTCATCAATTACATCCTCCCCCTTGGTCAGATCCTAGACTTTTCACTGCTACGCTGATGACACTCAGATCTACCTCAGCACTAAATCTCTCACCAACCCTCCTCTGGCCCATATTGAAACCTGTCTCTCTAAAATAAAATCATGGATGCACCACAACTTCCTTAAAGTGATGTTCGGAATAAAATAACCCTAGGGTCCTTTGCACCTTGACCTCTAGCCAAACAACCCCCCATAAGCTTTTTTCTGTTTTTATAACATTGGTCGAGTTAGAGCTATCAGCCAAATGGCTTAGTGCAGGCGCTAATGGAACCAAGGGTGTATCTCGTAAATTTTGTTTGGTACCATTCTGGGCATTATTAGTGGGGTTATTTACAAGATACACACTTTACAAATGTGGGAGGGGAGAAGAACGGGGCGTGGAATGGAGCGGGGAAAGGGGCAGGCTTAAATGGCTCAGCCAATCATAACACTCAGATCCACCTGTCAAATAGGTGGTCATAATGTTATGTTTTGGCTGTTTGATGACAGGGTACTTCTCTTTCTCTCCAGATTAATAATAAGAAGCTTAAATTGCTTAGGACCAGAAATATTAAGACATATTATGACCTTAAAATTATTCTGGGAATAAATTGAGACCCCCTCTCCCCGTTTTGTTCTGTCACATCTGAAAACATCATAATCATTAATTGAAAGCGTCATCACCATCAGAAGCACTTAGCCACAGTTCAAAACACAGTATCTTGTCAGGGTTTAAATAATTTACCCACAAGTCTAGCATCAAGTATAGGGATAAGGCTTTGAACATTTAATGTGCTCTATCCCAAGCCCTTGCCTTGTTTTAAAATCTGAATGGTCATAGAGGGTTTGCAAAGTAGGGATAGTAGGCAGATTACACATGCTTACATTGACAAAAAAATTGATTAGTATTTTAGGGATTAATTGCACAGAATTTAAGGTATTATTAGTTGTAGTACCACATCTAACCATTAATAGGTTAATTAATGAAGAGTTTATATTTTCAATATCCATCTCTGATTGTGATGTCCTAGCAACGGCCCTTCATAGGATAGTGTTTAGCAGGAAGTCAATATTAGAAGAAATTAGAAAGTAGTTCCCCAGATAGTCAACAAAGGGAAATCCATTAGCTCGACAGTGATTTTGAAACCATACATGAAGAGACCACAGAATTTCTCACCTTCAGTACGCAGAGTAGGAATAAACAACAGGAAAAATCCCCACTTCCTGAATTAGCCCAAAATGATGTTGCAGGTCTTTCTTTAAACTGAGTTTCTATCCATGGCGTCATTAGAGCCGATATGAATAGCAATATGTGGGCAAACTGCAATTAAATCCTTTACCCTTGCTCCAGGATAACAAAGAGTTCTGGCATTGTAGACTTTAAATTTGTGAACCATAGAACCTCCAGCATAGGTCGTACTTTGGGTTTGCAAAGGGCTGCAAACACACCAGCTGATGCAGTTACCTTAGTGTTGAATATATCCATAGGAGGCCTAGGTTTAAGCAGCACTGAACAGTCAACTACACTCACCTCGAGAGGGGCAGAAGACAAAACCAATGCTGAAACATCTGTAACCAAGTTAGTTTACCTAGGCATGGCTAAAGAAGGATCCAATGTGCCCATATCCACTTCTGGAGTGTTACCCAAGGAAGCAGAGAGATTATATAATGGAACAAGATCTGTATCCTACAATATTGGAGATGGTCTGAAGAGGGATTTTCCATGTGGATGGAAAAGGGACTTTTCAGTTTTGCTTTTTTTGTGTAAAGTTTGACCAGCTGTTAACCAATTGGGTGGAAGTTACCATTTTCTCTAGTGGAGGAAGATCCTTAGCTTCACCCAGCATAGAGTTCATGGTAATACGTTGTTTCTGATGTGCTTTAAGTATTCAAATGACATCCCTTTCATGAAGCAATACATGTGCAGTTTCCACAAATAACAGTTTGTACAGCAGCAACTGGGCTATGTTCAGCATGGTTAAAATCAATCAATCAATTAATCAAATATATTTATAAAGCCCTTTTTACAACAGCAGTTGTCACAAAGTGCTTTGACAGACACCCGGCCCGAGACCCCCAAAAGCAAGCAACACAAGTGATGCACAGTGGCTAGGAAACACTCCCTAGTAGGAGGGAACTGGGAAGAAACCTAGAGAGAGGCCAGACTCAAGGGGGTGACCAGTCCTCTTCTGGCTGTACCGGGTGGGGGATCTGAAAGTACACAGCCCATTGTAATAAGGTTAATCAGTGTTCAATTATTGTCCAGCACTGAAGATATGATGGGTGGACTGTGACCATAGTCTTTATGTAGCATCAATACAGGTCGGTGGTCTTGCGAAGGAAGACCGTGAAGCCGCCTGGAGATGAAAGCTGGCGCACAGGAAGGGGACAGGAAGGAGTCATCAGGCCACATGGTCCTGTCGCATGTTCCTAGAAGAGGGAGAGGAGATAGAGGAAAAGACTCTGGTGAAAACCAGACATCGGGACTGAAACATCATCGGCCAAAGGGCCATCAAGAATGTTGCCGGGCAGTGCGGGGGCAACATCACCATGTGTGCAGCCATTAGTGGTCAGGGGGTCCTCCATCACCATGCCACCCTGGGTCCCTACAACACTGCACACATACTGCCATTTCGGCATGCACTACATGCCGCAGTCTCATAAGACCAACCAGGGCAGCCCATTTTCGCTGTCACCTGGGATAATGTCAGTTTCCACCAGGCTGTTCTGGTCTGGGACTAATTCGCTAACCACGACCATTACATGGTGCTGTACCTGCCCCCTTATTTCCCGGTCCTCAACCTGATAGGGGAATTATTTTCGGCATGGCGATGGAAGGTCTATGACTGCCTACACATGCACGAGTGCCACTCCTGCAAGCAATGGAGGAGGCAAGGGGAGACATCGAGGTGGGCTCGATCCACAGGTGGATATGCCACGCCCGGCGATATTTTCCCGTTGCCTGGCAAGGGAGATTATTGCCTGTGATGTGGACGAGGTGACGTGGCCTGACCCCAATCGACGGAGTGATCCCTGACTTGTAATGGGAGTTGTTTTATTACCTGTACAATGTATCACTGAGGCTTGGTTTTGGGAATAAAAACAGTTTAAAAACTACAAATGACAAAAGTGTCTTGAGTAAAGTTGACCAGTGTGTTGTGTCTGTTTGACTGTTTATTGTTCATGTGCATGTGTTTTAACTATCGGTCTGAAGAGGGCCTTTTAAAGTCAGATTGTTACGTTTTGATTGCAGAATGGCAGTTTTGATTGCAGAATGGCAGTTTTGACATGGCAGTTCAATGTTAAATAAAATTAAATACAGTCATTATACTTACTACTTCTAAATTCTTTAAATACAAGGGGTTGCGGAGCGGACAAGGCAGAATTAGAGAGTGAATTGGGAAGGGAAGAAAATCTGGAAAAAAATCACAAAAAAAGATGTCAAATTATCCTGACAATATATTTTCTTCATATTAACCAATTCTAGGACACATGTAGACTGCTGCAGTAATTGTTGTGCTTTACCAACTAACTGCGTCTGGGGTTACCAATTTTGGGAAGTTCCTAAATAAAAACTAAATAACCAGGTAGTGTGAGTTTATAACTAACAAGTTAATTAATAATTTTATTTTATTTTTATTCATATCTTAAATCACTGGTTACTAATGAACTCCCGTTATTGGTCATTTTGTTCTTATTCAGGAACTTCACAAAACGTGTGAACACTGCCGCACTTGGTTTGAAATGCACAAAGTTATCCTCTGTACATGTGTCTCACCTACGATGTTGTGAAGAGGGAAAAATACATTAATGGATATCGTTTTGGGTCACACACACAGAAAATTAACAGTGCATTTATGTAAAGAAACACAGGTTTTTATGAATTTTTACCAAATTTAATTTGGGCCAGTAATAATTCAGTCTGGGCCAGTGAGAAAAAAGTTAATCTGGGAACCTGGGGGGGAGCTCAATGTTTGGGGGGGCACATAGAGAGTCTTACCGATGGTCCTGCTGCTAGCGTCATCAACAACAACGTATTTTCTGATCCAAGTAACGATAAACAACTTGATTTGGTGCTGGGAGTTAGACCATCATCAAAAGTCCTTCTGCTATCAGACTCCGATTGATTTGCTTTTTAAAATTCTGACGGATTTGTAAAGAAACCAGCCTCATATGAGGTTTTATGGAATTCAATGATTTATAGTAATGCAGTATAAATTGCAATTAGACTGTTAGGGAAGTATCACGCATTTGGGAAAATTCTATGAAAGTATAGAACCTTATCACATAATTAACTTTTTCTTTTTTTGTATTTGTAACAAATGGTAAGTACTTAACAGAAATTGAGAAGCATCAATGACATCAAATAAAAATAAAAAACATTGTACTGTATAGCACCCAAACCCAGCTTGAACACCGTACCTTCAGAATATATTATTTTTTACATTTGTCTAAATTAGATCGTTTTTTGGATAGTTAGTCCACTACTATTATTACCATGCTGGCTGAACTATAGCTACTGTCATTAAAGAATAAATTGTTGCAAAGTTTTTAAATGCCCTTCAATTAAGCCCTCACGCATCGGACAGATTGACATTCCACTAGCATGAATGGCGTGACAAATTTACACAGCGAAGTGCTGTGAGCTGTTATCAGCTGTTGCCACAAATGCAGCAATCTCATTTTCTAAAACCATTTTGTAGGTTTGAATTATTAATTTTAGAATTGACGCGGCAACACTTTAGGCTGCGGTCCGGCCCAGTATAATTTGCATTCTAATAATAATATGCCTATTTGACCAGAATGGTTTTCTAAGATTTTACATTTACATAGCCTGTATTACCTTGCCTTTACCATATGGTTAATATCCGATCATTGCAAATTATTTTTAAAACATCCTGACATGTCAGTCAAAGCTGCATTAAACCTGCACTCAGCAATTCCCAATGATATTTTTGCCACTTAACGTCTTCTACTGATATGTTTAACAATTAGCATATGCTTAATATTCATCACTTATATATAGCCAACTACAAAAACGTTTCGCTTCAAGTGGCCAGGGTTTTCAGTATCACAACGTCCCAGTAGGCAATCGATGGTGCGCCGCCAGCGTTTTGTCGCAGGCGGGGCGCTGGTGTCTATAATGTCGTTCAGCCAGCGGGCCGCCAGCTTTTGCCGCTTTTCTCCGGATATAATTTGCATCAGCTAATTTGCATCTCTGTCGGCTTTCCACCAGCGGCCCGATCGCGGCGCACCGTCGGCTAGCCACCGGAAGTGAAGCGTGCGCGGTGCCCCTGGCTATCTTCTTCTTCTTCTTCTTTGGGATTATTGGCAGATCGCAACCAACTGAATGATTCATATACCACCCGCCTGCCCTGGCTATCTGCTCGGGACTCGCCATCTTCTTCCAGCGGGAGCAGAGAAAAGCATACTGAATCAACTTTTTCGCTTTTGTGAACTCATGTAAGTACCGATTATGTGTATGGTTTAACCAGACTGTATT
>JACXGM010025936.1:0-15093 GCA_016801145.1 Umbra pygmaea | reverse complement strand
TAATTTGTAGAAAAGGAAATAGGTCCTTACTGAACAATGGGTGAAATACTCTTATTAGCTTACTAGTGAACCAGTTAGGATTCAGGTATACCTTTTGTATAACTGATGCTTTTAATGAAAGATCCAATGCTTTAATATTTAATAGCTTTTGACCTCCGTGTTCATATTCATTATACAAGTATGCTCTTTTTATTTTGTCAGGCTTACCATCCCATATAAAGTTAAATATCTTTTGTTCATATAATTTAAAAAACATGTCATTGGGAGAAGGTAAAACCATAAGCATATAGGTAAACTGTGATACAATAAGAGAGTTAGTTAAGGTGATTTTACCACAAAGAGAGAGGTGCTGCCCTTTCCAGGGGAGCAATATTTTATCTATTTTGGCTAGTTTTGTTAAATAGTTTTTTTGAATACCACTTGATCTTTCATATGGTATATGTCTACCTAATATGTCTACATCCCCATCAGCCCACTTAATTGGTAATCTACACTGTAATGTAAAATCTGAATCTTTTAGAGCTCCAATACGTAATATAGTACATTTATCATAATTAGATTTTAATCCAGATATATTTGAAAAGGTATCGAGATCCTTTAGGAGGCTATTTAGTGATTCCAACTCTGGTTGCAAAAGGAAACATGAGTCATCGGCATACATAGATACCTTTGTTTGTAAGCCGTGGATTTCCAGGCCCTTAATGTTGTTGTTAGTTCTGATTTTTTTGGCTAACATTTCAATTGCAACAGTAAAAAGGTAAGCCGACAATGGACAGCCCTGCTTAACTCCTCTTGACAGATTGAAGTGTTGCGAGATATAGCCATTATTTATAATTTTACATCTAGGGTTACTATACATAATTTCAACCCATTTAATAAGAGAGTCTCCAAAATTGTAATATTCCAAACATTTATATATAAAGTCTAATCGAACTTTATCAAAGGCTTTTTCAAAATCAGCTATGAAAGTCCTGATAGTTCATAGTGTTTTATTGTTTCTAAAACTTGCCTTATATTGTCTCCAATGTAACATCCATGCATAAAGCCGGTCTGATTAGGATTAATAATATCTGATAAAACATTCTTAATTCTAAGAGCTATGCATTTGGCTAATATTTTGGCATCGCAGCATTGCAGTGTAAGAGCCCTCCAGTTTTTTAAATATACAGGGTCTTTATATGCTCCGCTTGGGTCCTGTTTTAATAGTAATGAGATCAGGCCTTCTTGTTGTGTGTCTGACAATCTACCGTTTACATATGAATGATTAAAACATGCTAATAATGGACATTATTTCTACATTCCATATTCACTTGTCTTGTTCCGTGTCAAATTAATTCACTTATCATCCAGCTGATCCTTGTTCTTAGTTAGTGTTTGTGTTCCCCCTCATCCCCATTGTCTTTGCGTGTTATTGTGAGTCAACTCCTGTCTGCTCTGGTCTCCAATCTCTCCTCACAACATTAATACATCTCAGTTGTGACACCGTTCTAGATGAAAATGTGTATTCCCATCATGAGAAATCAATTAGGGTTTAATTTATTTATTCAGTTGATGTACTTGAACACTAACTTAGGAAGTCTTTGAACGTGTTGCATTTCGTGTCTATAGCCACTTTCCGACCAAGTAGTTACAGGAACGTTGTTATAGAAACCGTCCACTTCTAAACAGTTCTACTAACTTCTCTCCCCCAAAACCGGTTTTGCTATTTGCATTCGCACTGGCCAAGTGGCCATAGGAACTGGTAGGAGGGATAAGGGTGTGACGCAAGCACCTCAACGTTCTATGTTAATAAACCAACGTTTTAAATAACTATACATGAACTAATGAGCCAAATGAGTGGTTTCATACTTTTGACAATATTGGCCACTCTTTCCACACCTCTCTATCCTGGATCATTCTTCTATTTCTTGACTGTTACAGTCCTGTTTCTCTGGCTTTCTCTGACTTCTATTTCCTCTGATTGGCTGGCAGCACTTTCTACAGAGGAGGATAGGCAAAGCCAGGGATGATTAATGTGCAAAGAAGTTTCTGGAGAAGCAAGGAATTGACTGTTGGCTAGCTATACCAACAGTGTATCTTCCACTTTAATTAGTAATATTCACCACAAACCATATATTTTGAGTTGTATACACCAATAAGAGGAGGTTATACGCATTAAAACAACAACTGGTGTATCAACTCCAAAAATTGAGCTCTACCTAGATCAGATGAAAAAAAAAATGTGTTATTTTTCAGTGCGACGTACACAGCAATGCTAGCCTGGTCATACCAGACTCTCGTACGTACATTTCATTTGTAAGGGAAATTAAGTACATAGGAGGGCGGAGCAAGGCTACAGCAATGCTCCTGCATGTCACAAACTAAGTTCAACTAGCCGGTGTCTAAAACAAGTTTGTTGGTGGCAGTCATTGCTAACTACTAAATGGTCAACTCATTGTATCAGTGTGAGAATAATGTTAATCTTCCCTGGTAAAATTGGAACAAACCATTTCTTAGAGGGTGTGGAGGTGGCCCATGAATGCAAGACAATTACATTTTAGATAATGTGAAAGGTATATATTCTTATAGTATTAAAGTATTTCAAATATACACTCACCTAAAGGATTATTAGGAACACCATACTAATACCGTGTTTGAACCCCTTTCGCCTTCAGAACTGCCTTAATTCTACGTAGCATTGATTCAACAAGGTGCTGAAAGTATTCTTTAGAAATGTTGGCCCATATTAATGGAATAGCATCTTGCAGTTGACGGAGATTTGTGAGATGCACATCCAGGGAAGCTCCTGTTCCACCACATTCCAAAGATGCTCTATTGGGTTGAGATCTGGTGACTGTGGGGGCCATTTTAGTAAAGTGATCTCATTGTCTTGTTCAAGAAACCAATTTGAAATTATTCAAGCTTTGTGACGTGGTGCATTATCCTGCTGGAAGTAACCATCAGAGGATGGGTACATGGTGGCCATAAAGGGATGGACATGGTCAGAAACAATACTCAGGTAGGTCGTGGCATTTAAACGATGCCCAATTGGCACTAAGGGGCCTAAAGTGTGCCAAGAAAACAGCCCCCAAACCATTACACCACCACCACCAGCCTGCATGGTAACAAGGCATGATGGTTTCATATTCTCATTCTGTTTACGCCAAATTCTGACTCTACCATTTGAATGTCTCAAAAGAAATCGAGACTCATCAGACCAGTCAACATTTTTCTAGTCTTCAACTGTCCAATTTTGGTGTGCTCTTGCAAATTGTAGCCTCTTTTTCCTGTTTGTAGTGGAAATGAGTGGTACCCGGTGGGGTCTTCTGCTGTTGTAGCCAATCCGCCTCAAGGTTGTGCGTGTTGTGGCTTCACAAATGCTTTGCTGCATACCTCGGTTGTTACAAGTGGTTATTTCAGTCAAAGTTGCCCTTCTATCCCCTTGAAGCAGTTGGCCAATTCTCCTCTGACCTCTAGCATCAACAAGGCATTTTCGCACACAGTACTGCCGCATACTGGATGTTTTTCCCTTTTCACACCATTCTTTGTAAACCCTAGAAATGGTTGTGCGTGAAAATCCCAGTAACTGAGCAGATTGTGAAATACTCAGACCGGCCCGTATGCACCAACAAACATGCCACACTCAAAATTGCTTAAATACCTTTCTTTCCCATTCTGACATTCAGTTTGGAGTTCAGGAGATTGTCTTGACCAGGACCACACCCCTAAATGCATTGAAGCAACTGCCATGTGATTGGTTGAATAGATCATTGCATTAAGGAGAAATTGAACGGTTGTTCCTAATAATCCTTTAGGTGAGTGTATATAACACCAGCCAAGAGGGCACATTTGAGTCAGAGGGGAAAAGGGCAGGGGCTCAAGCCCCACTGAGGTCTATCTGTGCATGTGCCTGCTGTCAAAGACACATCAGTCTTTTAGCTGAGAATCTACAGTTGTGGTCAAAGGTTTTGAGAATGTAAAAGTATTGTTCTCCACAAAGTTTGCTTCTTCAGTGATCTTTTTTATCAGTAGTTACCATGGTATACTGAAGTATAATTACAACTATTCCATATGTTTTAAAGGCTTTTATTGACAATTAGATTACGTTTATGCAAAGAGTCAATATTTGCAGTGTTGACCCTTTTTCAAGACCTCTGCAATCCGCCCTGGCATGCTGTCATTTAACTCCTGGGCCACATCCTGACTGATGGCAGCCCATTCTTGCATGATCAATGTTTGGTGTTTGTCAGAAATTGTTTTTTTTGTCCACCCGCCTCTTGTGTATCAACCACATGTTCAATGGGATTAATGTCTGGGAACATTCCTGGCCATGGACCCAAAATGTTGATGTTTTGTTCCCTGAGTCACATAGATATCAATTTGGCCTTATGGCAAGGTGCTCCATCATGCTGGAAAAGGCATCATTAAACTCTTCTTTAATGTTTGGGAGAAGTTACTCATGGAGGATGTGTTGATACCATTCTTTATTCATGGCCGTGTTTATAGGCATAAAAAAATATTGTGAGTGAGCTCACTCGCTTGGCTGAAAAGAAACCCCACACATGAATAGTCTCAGGATGCTTTACAGTTGGCATGACACAGGACTGATGGAAGCACTCACCTAGTCTTCTTCAGACAAGTTGTTGTCTGGATGGCCCAAACAATCTGAAAGGGGATTCACCAGAGAAAAGGACATTAACCCAGTCCTCAGCAGACCAATCCTTTTGTACCTTTTGCAGAATATCAGTCTGTCCCTGATGTTTTTCCTGGAGATAAGTGGCTTCTTTGCTGCCCTTCTTAAAACCAGGCCTTTCTCCAAAAGTATTTGCCTCACTGTGTGATGCACCCACACCTGCCTGCTGCCATTCCCGAGCAAACTCTGCACTGGTGGTGCCCTGATCCTGCAGCTCTATCAACTTTAGGAGATGGTCCTGTTGCTTGCTCGACTTTCTTGGGCACCCTGATGCCTTCTTCAAAACAATTAAACCTCTCTCCTTGAAGGTCTTGTTGATCAAATAAATGGTTGATTTATGTGCAATCTTACAAGCACCAATATCTTTGCCTGTCAAGCTCTTTATGTGCACTGCAATAATGATGGCACATGTTTCCTTGCATGTAGCCATGGTTGACAGAGGAAGAACTATGATTTCAAGCACAACCCTCCTTTTAAAGCTTCCAGTCTGTTATTTTAACTCAATCAGCATGAAAGAGTGATCTCCAGCCTTGTCCTCATCAATACTCACTTGTGTTAATGAGACAATCAGTGACATGATGGCAGCTGGTCCTTTTGTAGCATGGCTGAAATGCTGTGGAAATGTTTTTCTGGGATTAAGTTCATTTTCATGGCAAAGAGGGACTTTGCAATTCATTGCAATTCATCTAATCACTCTTCATGACATTATGGAGTATATGCGAATTGCCATCATCAACACTGAGGCAGCAGACTTTATGAAAATTAGTAATTGTGTTTTATTCTCACAAATCTTGATCACGGCTCTGTTGAGAATGAGATTCTATATAATCATTTTAGATTATACAGTTTAGAATTGTATAACTAGATGAGAGTGTTATACACCTAAGTTTTGAGGCCTGTTGGAGGATTCTATGGCTTGTTAGGCTGTCTGAGTGCAGACAGGGAGACAGATTCAGGGCCAAACAGTGAGGTTGCAGAAAGGCTTGTTATTGTATAGATATGAGCAGGGTTTTTTTCTTTAGTTAGAGGGGCAGTAGCTGAATCACAATGACAATGAGTGACTAGGACAGGAGGGCCATCAAAGTACTGTTCTTATATTATAGCATCAGAATAAGATTATAGTTATAGCTTATGACTTTTAGCTTATAACTCTGTTATATATTAGACTGTTTATAACTATATTATCTATTGTATATTAGACTGTAATACCATGACAGATCTAATACATGTTTAATGCCATTCAAACTAATAGGACATATTACTGACAGGACACCAGACACAGATAAGGCGTTACTGAGTTATTTGAGAATAACATCTAGCAAGGCCATTTGATAAGATGCTAGACCTAAATTAAGGTGACCTGCTGTTGATGCTCATGTGAGACAGTCACGGGTCTGAGGAGATAAGGGTCATCTTCTAGAAGGTACTGTATGTGAACAACAATGCTAGGGCTATATAAACCAGTTTCAATTGTTATTTGGGGCTTCTTCCAAGCCCGTCTTCTGGTTCCTTGTCCTGAGATGTCCCTGTTCCAGACAACATGTTACTTTATTAAAGATTCTATGACGTACACTCAAACTGACTCCTGAAACCATCCTTTGTAGCTGCAGAATGATGACCATTTTACGACTGTATATCATTCATAAAGATACTCATCAGAGAAGGCCAACTGGTTTTGTTGGTCTTTAAATAGAGTTGTGCGGAAAAAGTTTGCATACCCCAGGAGAATTGGTAATACAGCAGATATACCATTTTCAGCGAAAACTTGAGAGTAAACATTTCTCTTTTAATTTCTCATGGGATTCATATTCAACTGTAGGTCATAACAGAATGGCACAATCATAATAGAAAACATGGCAACAAAGAAAATAATGACCCCTGTTCAAAAGTCTGCATACCCTCAGTTCTTAATACAGTATTGCCCTCTTTAGCATCAATGACAGCGTGCAGTCATTTGTGATAGTTGTCTATGAGGCCCCAAATTATTGCAGGTGGTATAGCTGCCCATTTATCTTGGCAAAATGCCTCCAGGTCATGCAAAGCCTTTTGTCATCTTGCCTGAACTGCACTTTTGAGCTCTCCCCAGAGGGGCTCGATGATATTAAGGTTAGGAGACTGTGTGATGGCCACTCCAGAACCTTCACCTTTTTCTGCTCTAACCACTAGAGTGTTAACTTGGACTTGTGCTTAGGGTCATTGATGTGCTGGAAAATTCAAGTGTCCCATGTGCAGCTTTCGTGCAGAAGAAAGCAAATTGTCTGCCAGTACTGAATACAGCAACATGCTGCATTCATCTTGCCATTAATTTTCACAAGGTTCCCTGTGCTTTTAGAGCTCACACACCCCCAAAACATCAGCGAGCCACCACCATGCTTCACAGTGGGGATGGTTTTCTTCTTACTATAGGCTTGGTCGACCCCTCTCAAAACATAATGCTTATGGTTGTGACCATAAACATCTACTTTGGACTCATCACGCCAAATTACAGTGTGCCAGAAGCTGTGAGGCCTGTCAAGGTGCTGTCGGGCATATTGTATCTAGGCTTTTTGTGGCACTGGTGCATTAAATGTAATGTAGGCTCAATGTACAGTAGCATGAGTGTCTAAGTTTAGTGGTGGGACGTAGTAGACTCTACTTTATAAAGTCTGAGGCTGTCACGGTTCCCATTATGGCAACCGGACATAAATATGTAGTTGCTACCTTGTGTGAACTGTTGTACTATGTGAACATAGTTTCTGCCCACTTCCCAGTGTGTATTGTTTAGTCTGTTCCCACTTTCCTAATCACATGGCCACATCACAGAACAAATGAACAAAACAACTAGTAGATTGCCTTCCTTCCAGCACAGATGATACGGTTTATCCATTTTCAGTGTGTGTATAGATATTTTCTTATCTACTTTTCAACCCCACAAGGGAGTTTTAATTTAAATCAAGTGTTTTCTTAATAAACAGTTTATTTTCTTTATGTCCTTCGCGTGTTCCTTCTCACTCCACATCACAACTATGGAGTGTGACTATTATGACAGAGGGAAGTCAAAAGTTAGTGATGGGAAATCAAGGCTCTGAAGTACTTGCGGCTATCATCAAATTGGGCCAAAAACAAATTGATTTCTCAAGGCCGTGAACTCAGAAATAAATATGGGCTGTTAGATACTGATACAGTATATGTTGTCCCCAAATGTTTTCATTTACTGGATAGCTGAGTGAGTTAGACCTAATAGAAAGAGATTGGAGTGATATACAGGAATAAAAAAATTAAGAACTTAGCAAGGAAGAAAGCCTCTGTGTCAGTGGATGTTCTCATCGGCAGTCAGCTTCGTCTGATGACATTGACACTTAGGTCAACATTTATCACATTCAATACAGGATTTATACAAGGAATAAGCCCACTTTATCACTCCATGGCAATACAAGTTGAGCTATAATCAGTCAATTTAATTTGTGCAGTTTACTACCACCCACTGTTCTCCATAATGGATGATTTGCTAAACAATGATAATTATTTAAGTAACCTTAATTTTAACTCCATCAAAAACGATTTAGTTGGAACTTGTCATTCTAGTCCCAAATAACTTCAGCTATGTTAGAAATGTTTCTAAGGTTAACAATTTGTCTGGAAACAAAATTTCACTTTCACCATCTGATATACTGTTGCCTAATTTTTCAAAATGTACATAATGGTTTTGCAATTAATTAATGGTTTTTACGTTGATTCATAAATAAATGAGTCGTCATAAGTGAACAGACAAAAGAGCAGGTTCATTGAAAAAACTAGGGAAGCATCCCTAGATGGAAAGCCCTATGGGTTCCGAACCAGCAGAGAAGGGAATATTTGCAATGCTGTAGTAAGGGTTTCTGCATATCACGTAACAACCATGGACGATCGCTATTGGTCTATATGGCTATACAGAAACTCACTCTAACCTTAAACATAGCATTTTTATATTTAGTTACAGTTAATGTGTTTACGAAGACAGCTTCTATATCACAGATAGGTTGTGAATTTCTCAAAAACGCTTCTACAAACTGACGAATGGTAGACCTTAATGGGCGTTACGTGATATGCAGGAACCCCCCTGTGCAGTAACGCCCACTTACTGCAGCACTGCAAATATACCATATTGAACCAGCACCGCAGTTCACAAACCCTTTGTGTGATGTCCGAAGCCTCAAACGTCATCACTCACATGGTATTGTTGCACCGAAGCCTCTGCCCTCTCGCTTCGAACAGACTGGGTTGAAATCTCGAGACAAGCCTTTAGCTGTCAGGGTTGTGCGTCTCATCACTATCAAAAGTAACAGTAACCAAAATCCAGTAACAACTGCTTCAGTACATGTGTTTAGAGGAATTTGAATGAGTGTATTTTGGGTTTATCACTATAACAAACAAGCACAGTACATAAATATGGTTAAACTACTATTCATATTAATATTAGATTCTTTACCTAACCAACCTACACTATCTCTAAACACACTGATAACATTGAGCACAAATATAGTGCTAAACTTAAACCTTACACTAAGGTGCGAACATAGTTTTTTTCTTTTAATACATATTCATGGTTGTTGCATCTAATGACAACATATTTACTCTAATGTTCAAAACAAAATAAACACCATCACCAACCACACGAGAATGTTCTACCATTTCCTATTTCCATTAATGTTCTCACAAAATTAAAGCATAGGCCAGTAGGAAAATAAATAATCTGTAACCCATTAGAGGGTTGAGTAAAGACAATTATTTTCTTAAACACATAATTATCACATAATGTTAGGCATACTAATGCTTTGTAAAACTGGTTGGTTAAGTATAACAAAGCATAAATGTGACCTGAGATTTATGTTGGCTCCCAGAACGAACTCTCACAGAACCATCTGACACGGTCATCATGGGGCAAAGACAATTTCTGTTAAACAACGATGCCTTAAATCAAACGCATTAACAAGAAACAAATTACATTTAACCAGTTATTTGATATTTATGTAACAATGAATAACAAATATCAATATTAAAGCTAGTAAATCAATCCAGGCATGCTTTCAAGACACCAACTTTCTCAAAATATCACCGCTGTGGCTGAACCGCACCCTAACCCCAGGTGCAGCTTCAAAGTGCCAGTCCTGCGAGACCTGTGTGAAGCCTGTGACCTTTGACATCCACCTGATGGGCAAACCCCGACATCTGTCAGTCCAACTTATGTCTCAATGTCGGTGTGTATAACTGGCTTGACCTCAACCACGGCAGTCACCAGGAGAATGTCACACAAAAAGGCAGATACAGGCATAGAGGTACAATGACAGAAAGAGAAGCAGAGAGCTGATGTATTTCACTTTATTCCAACTGTGAGCATGAGTATGTATTCAGGAGGCAGTTGTGAAAGCTCTGTGCAGTTGGGCCACTATTTTCCATCCTGAGGATGGACCGTCTGTAAACGTGAATGCCTACTTAACCCTCAAGAAAATAATTAAAATAATTTGACAACTTAAACTTTGGTCGTCCAGTCGTGTGTTGTGGAAAATTTGTAGGAGTCTCTCTGGGCTCTTGATTCTTGAAACAGTAATTGTTTTCCATATAAAATATAATTTAGTTTTGTTTCACAAACTCAGGTCTAGCTACAATTTACATAACTGCAGATTCTCTTTTGATATTTTTGGTTTGCTATGTCACAAACGTTGTGAGTGATATCGCTGTGTGTGTGTGTGTGTGTGGAGGGGTTTGTGGTAACCATGGAAACTGCCAGTGTAACCTGTGTGTTTGAGATGTTCTTCAGATCATTGCAGTTTGCCACGTGTGAATGTTAATCACAACATAAACAAGAGGAAAATGCATTTTTTTCCTGTTATTTACATCTTAAAATGTGATTCTTACAACCAATTAATTGAAAGTCTGACATTTTGCATATTTGTAATTTACCTGCCCATAAAGGGTAATGGTTTAGAGTATATCCCCACCCCCACAGCAAACACAAAATCTCTGTAGATGTAATTATCAATTTTATACACTAGATGGCAACATGTTACATGACAAAATTCAGCAGTGATTGTAAAGCCTATTATCCTGCACTGTTGCTGATAAGATAAACCTTCCTTGATCCGAATGTTTGATAATTACTCGTGTTTTATTACCTATTTTAAATTATACCTTACTTCTTCAAAATGTTTGGTATGCAGGCTGTACATTATAAATCTTAAATGAGATTCCGTGAGAATGCGCAATAAAGAATAATGTTAACCGACGTCAACACCTTACAGACTGGTTCTTATTGAGGTGTAACAAATTGGTGATCGGCTGCTTTTTGTAACAAAAGGCACTCTATCCATTCTTATCAAAGCCCACATTCAATTTCAAAGCAGCATAAGTTTGTACATTCTATTGATGCCTTTAGTTCTAAAGATTGACAAATTGTTGGTGGTAAAAAGCATACGGGGCGTACGGGCAAGGGTTGTGTTCTGCCATTGCGCTTCACCCATGTCGGCCAATGAGGCAGGGGCGCCTCCAAAGGGGGAGGGGGGGGGGGCGCGCTTTTTAACCTTTATTTAATTATATATTTTTTACCTTTAGGTTTATTTTCATAATTGATAACTGTACCAGTAGAGTATTAGTTTATGCACATCAGATAATTAACAACATTAACTGTAAAATAAGAAACCAAAATAGATCAGTAATATGATTCCTTAAAGGACAATTATAGAGTAAATAAAACATTTTAAATATAGTATTTAATATGTTACTCTAGACTGATTAACGTCATATACAGTGTTGTTCCGGATTTTTTTTTCAAAGACAGCCGAGAGTACAGTTCTTGAAATACCACAAACTCCAGAATTGAATTAGCGTAAGGACCTTTACTAGCTAGAAATTAAGTTTAGTACAGTTGTGTGCTATCGTACATGTTTTATTCTCTACATTGGAGATATGGAGAGCATCGCCAATGTGGAGTTGGCAATCAATTGATTCGTAACTTACTACTTGTGTAGTAATCTATTAATACAGATAAATCAGCTGTTGGCAACAGTGACCATATTAATTGACCATATTAAAAGTTTGATGTGTAATAGTTCTGAGGATCTATTAACAGAAATGCAATATAAGATCCATCTATGTTTTCAGTGGTGTGTAAAGACCTCACATAATGAACCATTATGTTTTTATTACCTCAGAATGAGACATTTATATCTACATAACCGCAGGCACCCCCTTCTATGGAGGTCGCTGTATTTTGTCATCATGTTTCTACTGTAGCCCTCAGCGAACAAACAGCGCTACAGAGCGCGTTTAGTCACAACCTTAAAGGAGAAGCAGCCGAAAAAGAAGCAGCAGTACGTTTCTAACTATTAAGTAATAGTAGAAGCTCTCCTTTATTAGAAGTGGAATTTTTGACAATTGGAAGGCTCTATTGAGGGAAAAAAAATTCAAAGCCATGCAGAAGATGCCTGTTTTCTGCTGGACAGGTAAGGTATTCCAACTTTAGCAATGCAATTGAAAACAGTTGTTTGACAATGTTAGCCTTGTAGAAGCTAGCCATAGTCACCATGAAAAGTGACTTTTCCCTTATCAGTGGTGTAAAATATGTAGTTGGATTGTTGCATGTAACTTAATTCTTCTCCCTCGCTATCTTATGGCTTTGCTATGTCGGGAGAAATGAGATGGTTAGTTTATGAGTCAATCAGCTGATTAGTACTATTGACCGCAAAACAATAGCCTACAGCATAACAGCTCATATTAGCCAATAGCCAGCTAAACCTTTACTACGGTGTGAGAAAAAATATGTAGGTAGATTGTTTCATGTGGTTCTTCTCCCTTGCTGTGTATAGTAATGGCTTTGCTATGTGGGTATAAATGGGCTGGTTACGTTCGTGAGACAATCAGCTGATTAGTACTATTGACCGCAAAACAGTAACGTTTGCTGTAGGCTCATATTAGCCAGCTAAACTTTGAGTAAACTGTTAGAAAAAATATGTAACGTTAGTTTGATTGTTATTTCGAAAGCATTATGAAGCCAGACGAATACGGGAGTGACGCAGGCAAAAATCTAAGGTAAACATCAGTGTGGCTTTTCCCAGATAGAAGTTGCCTTTTTTCTGCTGGACAGGTAAGGTATTTCAACTTTAGCAATGCTAATGAAAACTGTTGTTTGACAATGTAAGCACTGGTTAGAAACTAGCCATAGACACTGTGAGAAGTGACTTTTCCCTTATCAGTGGTGTAAAATTATGTAGTTGGATTGTTGCATGTAACTTAGTTATTTTTCCTCGCTGTGTTATTGCTTTGATATGTTGGGAGAAACATGTTGGTTACCTTCGTGAGACAATCAGCTGATTAGTACTATTGACCGCAAAACTGTAACGTTAGCCTACACCCTACAGCATTACAAAATATTAGCCATCTAAACCTTTACTACTGTGTTAGAAAAAACTATGTAGTTGGATTGTTTCATGTGGTTCTCCTCTATCGCTGTGTTATGGCTTTGCTATGTAGGGAGAAATGTGCTGGTTACGTTCGTGAGACAAACAGCTGATTAGTACTATTTACTGCAAAACTGTAACATTAGCCTACAAAATAACAGCTCATATTAGCCACTAAACTTTTAGTACCCTGTTAGAAAAAATATGTAATGTTAGTTGGATTGTTATTTCGAAAGCATGATGAAGCCAGATGAATACGGGAGTGACGCAGGCAAAAATCCCTGGTAACCATCAGTGTGGCTTTTCCCAGATAGAAGGCTCTTATGAAGGAAACATGTTTTCAAAGCAACTTTTTTCTTATCTTGTACTAACTAACATGGAAACAAGCTAGGTAAAGTCAGTGAATAAAACACTAACACAATGATGCACAAGTAAAAATAACATTTGAAATAAAATGGTTTTACTGAATAATTAAGTAAATATAATTTCTTAATATTTCTACATAAAGAAACCTAATTTCTTGACTATCTACTCTGCTGTCTCAGATGACAACATATTTTATCCTACGTTGGCCAACGTAGGTAGCTTAGCTTTTGTGTTTGCAAAGGGAAGAGTAGGAAGTGAGTGACTGGCTGCTTGCAATTCACAAACCATAACACTAGATGTCACTAAAAATTACACACTGAACCTTTAATGACAATTAAACTGTCAACAAGCTGCTACTCTGTTATCTATTCATTGTTGCTTGACTAAACTTTGAGTTCAGGAGTGCAAAGAAGGGGAAAATGTGAGGAGTGAGGGGGTTTGCTACTTTCTGAATCAGAGCCTCTTCCTTCCAATTAAAAACGGATACAAGTTACAGGATATCCATTGCTGCTTAAAATCTAATCCTTTGTGACATTACTGCAATGATTTTTATATATATTTATCATAGCCTATTTTATTAACTTGCCAGCTAAAACTGATAAGCACTTCGCATCATGGGCTGAATGAACCCTCTTCCAAAAATGGGACTGTATTTTGCTGTAGCGTAAATGGAAAGGAAATCCTTCTGTTCATAATCACGTTGTGAATGTAAATGTAAGTTGACAAGGCTAGATTAATAACTTTTAGCAAGTTATTTTTAAGTTTAATACAGCCTGACTTTACTGATCGGTTGTTTGGGTCTGTCTGCTGCAGCACTCAAAAGAGCAGGCGACGTAAAGAAGCTTTCGATTTGACAAGGCTTGAAAATCTGGCTAGCTGACATGTCCAAAAACCACTGAAAGTAACTGTTTTTCACAAGTAATCATGGTTACTGTTTTTCACTTTATTGGTTATTACATAACAATGAAGTTAAGGGTGTAACCTATACAAAACGTAAAAAATATACATTTTGACAGGAAACACGTTTAATCTTTTTTGGCTTATAGCCAACAATGACTGGGCGCAACATCCAACAGGTTCTTGCAGACTGCCACACAAATTCCCACACAAAATGCACAGTTTTACTATCTAATCAACTCGATTCAGGGGCGTGACGAGAACAGATACGTGAGTCAAGTAAGCACATTCTCTGTAGTTTCAAACATTATCCCAGTGACGTCACTGGGAAATTAATTTACAAACTTACAGTTGCCGGTAAACATTTTAAACGCGGATAGATGTAGTTGTACTTGCTGCTAGGGAGTATCTGTGTAGTAATGACATTACTGTGGGGATGATTCATGAGGTGTTGGTTGGATCAAGGGGTGATGGGGTAGAGCACCTGCAGACTTAGGATGGTGTTTGTCGTCCTTCAATAGAATGCAAGGAGTTTGGTGGCTAATGGGCAGCAGCCGGTTGCACCAGCTGTGCGTAAGTTAAAACATAGCCTAGTTTGAACGTAATTCTAATTTAGGATGGAGTTTACGCACTACTAAAAATTTTTGGGTTGCACCAGCTAAAATAGTTCCGACGTAGGCATAAGTTACAACTTAAATCTTACACCTAGCCCTTACTAGGTGTAAAGTCCAACTTAAAACAACGGTT
>JACXGM010025935.1:0-15093 GCA_016801145.1 Umbra pygmaea | reverse complement strand
GAGCATTCAAAAGTCTGTCACATAAATATATTTCAGATGGGCTTAACAGCAAGTGGTTTCCGAGTGGTTAAGGTTAGGGTAAGGTTTATGGATGTAATAATATAAAGTAAAAATCGCCTGTATGTATCACGCTGCAATCTAGACACAGAACTAGGGTCCTGAAACTGCGGTCCTAGAACTGGGGTCCTAAAACTGCAGCTTCCGGTTGTGCAGGAATACCCTTCTCGAATAAATGGAGGTCTATGGAGCAATAATGTAATAAATCAGCATTATTTGCCTGAGGAAGACCCAGCAGTGGTCGAAACGTTGCAAAATAGAAAATGTATAGGAAGCATAGCAGAGTGCGGGCATTCCATTCTTTCTTGTTTAATCCAGCTCCTTTTGCCCTGCACCTCACTGTTGGAGATGTGCATACTACCATTACCTGCATACATTTATTTGTCAGCTCTCTGTGTAAATCTAACCCAGGTGGACATGAGACAAATGTAATCTGGAAAAATTCCTTGCTATAGCCAACATTAATGGAATGGATTTGAGAACGAAAAAAGTAGGATATCACAACCCTGTGGTTTTACAGTTATACAAATGTAGATTAATGAGACATCCGCAAGTGAGTCTGACAGACGCCTTCTGGATACATATATTTTTTAAGATCGTGTTGTGACGTTATTTTGACATGCTGACACCAGAGATGCCACAAGTTAGTGTAATAGATTACTTTTCTGGGTTGGGCTGAGTTCACAATTTATGGGAAGTTCCTCAGTATGACCCTAATGACCAGGTAAAAGATGTTCTGTAATTTTAGAATGTTTCACATTGTTCCAATTAAAGGTAAAACACTGTAAGCTTTTACAGTGTATTTCCCGTGAAATTACAAACGTTTTTACAGTGCAGTAATATTTTAGTTTTTCATAGATCACTGGTAAGTTATGCGCTTCTTTCACCTGGTCAATAGGGTCTTACTGAGGAACTTCCCAAAAGCTGTTAACTCAGCCCAACCCAGAAAAGTAATCTATTACACTAATTTGTGGCATCTCTGCTGACCATTATAATCTTCTCTTTTGCCTATTCCGTTTTGTACCTTACGGTATGCCGTAGTATCAGTTGCAGGAGCTGCAGGCGCCCAAACTCCTGTCAAAGCATAGCTAGTAGAATAACTAGTTTGAGACAATTCATATGACAATTTTACAAGGATACCAGTAACAAGTAAGTTAACCTACAAAACTCTTTATCAATCTGGTAGCGCGCATTTAGGAATGATTTACCAACAAGTTAGATAACGGAGTATAAGCGCAAAGCTGTAGGTAAACTTTATTGAAAGCGTTGAACATGTAAACAGCTAGTTATGTGTTTAGCCTGCTAGCTAAGTAGCTAGCGAACAAGTTACCTACTGAATGTAGCGAAACATTTGAAATTCTCTATAAGACTTAAACTCATCAAAATGTTCAATTCTGCTCTGAACATACTTAGCGTTTGTTTAACATACTAACTAGGAAACGGTTTAAACTAGGTACGTAGTTTGCTAGTAAAAGTAGGTAAAATACAATTTAAATAATGTGGTCAGTTCCTTACTACCTTTAAAGAAGTTAGCTAATACTCATTATAAAATTTTGCTATGCAAATTTGTTGATTGAAAAACCAGTTGATTGAAAATATTAACAAACCAGGTATACACATGAGCTACTGTTTCAATTTGGAAATTATCCACCTTGGTAATATCAGAGGGGACTGTAAAAATATCTGTAAAGTACAGTAGGTCACATTTGTCTCAGACAGACACCACTGACCAATTTTGTAAATTATCATGGATCTAGGGTAGTTGGCAGCATATTACCTATTCAATGCGTGCTCCTGTTGTTGGCAGATGGTTAGGTAGGAGGGAGGTAGGACGATTGATGCCTAAAGCTGTATAAGGCTTGACTTGCTGATGATGAGCCCTAGGAATATGAGTTATTCAGTCAAAAACGTGTGTTTTGTCTGTTAGAGTTCAGGGTTATTTTGAAAGCTCCAGGCATCCAGTCACTTGATCCCTACACAATGCATTATCTCATTGCCATCAGTGTAGAGACTGAGATGTCATCCACCCTAGAGAGGTCACATGCAATTTTGAGTAGTATTTCTTTTGGTGTGCAGTCATTTGTTTAAATGTGTCAATTTTCTTGCTGTAAAAGAAGATTTTAGCTTGATTGTAAGTGCACATTTTGCCAGGTCATGCAACCCCAGTTGATGTAACATCATACATCATGGATTGAATATGCTAAAATACTACTATGGCATGAATGACCCATCTTGAATCTTGAAGTCAACTATTTTTGTACTGACCCTTATTTATGGAATGTTGACAAAAGTAACACAGTAATGACCACCTGTCTTTGATCAGTATATAATATTATTACTTAAATTGGGATGGCAATTTTACTGTAATGTATATAAAGTTCCCCAAATACTGGCTAGGCTAGTATGGGCTAGCCTAGTTCTAGGGATATATTTGTATTGGACAATAAAGTCTAATACTGGCATTAGTCTGATTTTGAAGGTTACACTGATATTAAGGGCCAATATGTAATGTAAAATCTAGTTACGTGTATTTGTTTAGATTCACCAAAGATGTGTGCTCTATAGACTTGTGGCATAGACTTTGTTAATTCAGCACTGCTCAGCTTTGTCACCTACCACCAGACAGCCACTGTGAGGCTATTTTTAGTTAAATTTAGGGTTGATCATTGGACCATGGTTGGAAAAAATAAACATTTTGGTTTGATTATATGTGCATCTGTTTGCTACATTTAGGTAATTTGATAGAAACTTATTTTGTTTGTTTTCTGTGCCAGGTTGCCTAAAAAGAAAATATCAAAACTGGCAGAAATTTAAAACAATAAATCGGATACTGCAACACATATATATATATATATATATATATATATATATACATGTTATTCTATTAACATGGCTTTACTGTTGCCAGATGAAGGAAGTCTTTTATGTAGAACGCTGCAAGCTCAACATTTGTTTTTCTCTAAGTTGTTATTCAGTGAAATGCATCTCATTTTGCCTGCTTTATAGCAGGGCAGTTTGTGTTAAGTGCCAGCAATGACAGCTGTCCTTGTGTCTCTGCAGTCGTTGCTATGGAGGAGGTGATGCGCCTGGTATCATCGGGTGACTGTGTGAAGATCTGGGACTCCACCTCCATGACAGTGTTGGAACAGTTCAACCCTCACAGCGCTACACACCCTGTGTCCCAGGTGTGCTGGAGCAGCAACAGTATCCTTATTCATTACCCTTTTGTACTTATTATGTTATCTATTGGCTCTCTGCTGTTGTTACATTGAGTGGTGAGCAGCCAGACCTCACACCTTAATTTAAACTAATGGTCAATTCGATATTTTTCTTCTGCAAGTTTAGTCGCCGTAACTTGATATCTCAGATCAGTACCTTGTAAGTGCCAGCAGTATAGGAGACAAGCTGGTAGTATCCAGTCTTAAGTCCTCTCCTATCCCAGTCATTGAGCTTGCAGAAGGGGTGAGTGTATAAGGCTCGACTGCCAGGGCCAGTAAAACATTTAAATTCTATTCAAACTCTATCCACTGGCTGTTGGTGAAATTGTCACATTATTAATTTATTTAAAAATTGTCTCACCAGAAAAGGCAGACCCGTGTGAGTCTGAACTCAACGTCCCAGTACCTAGCCAGCGGGGGGCTTGATAACACAGTTAACATCTGGGACCTGAAGGCCAAGAGGCTTCATCGCACCCTGAAGGTACTCTACGTTTTACCAGAGCCCATTATTCTACCCAATGAAACTAGTAGCACTTATCCTTTTAACACTTGGGGCTTATAACATCAATGATCAGCGATTTTTGGCTTAAAGGCGTGCTCATAAGTTTGCATAACCTGGCAGAAATTTTGAAATTTTGGCATTGATTTCGACAATATGACTGTTCATGCAAAATATCTGACAGTTATGTAAGAATGGTGATCATATGAAGCCATTTATTATCACACAGTTGTTTGGCTCCTTTATAAACTATAACAATAACATAAATCACTTAAATGGCCCTGATCAAAAGCTTTTATACCCTTGAATGTTTGGCCTTGTTACAGACACACAAGGTGACACACACAGGTTAAAATGGCAATTAATTTCCTACACCTGTGGCATTTTTCATTGCAATTAGTGTCAGTGCATAAATAATCAATGAGTTTGTTACCTCTCACATGAATGCACTGAGCAGGCTAGATACTGAGCCATGGGGAGAAGAAAGTATCTGTCAAAAGACCTGCATACTAAGGTACTGGAACTGCATAAATTTGGAAAAGGATATAAAAAGATATACAAATGCCAGTCAGTACTGTTCAATAACTTATTAAAAAGTGAAAGATTCTGGGATCTCTTGATACCAAGCCAAAGTCAGGTAGACCAAGAAAGATTTCAGCCTGAACTGCCAGAAGAATTGTTCGGAATACTAAGAAAAACCCACTGGTTACCTCGGGAGACATACAGGCTGCTCTGGAAAAAGACATACAGGCTGCTCTGTGGCTGTTTCAAGGAGCACAATAAGATGATACTTGAACAAAAATTAGTTGCATGGTTGAGTTGCCAAAAGAAGCCTTTCCTGCACCAGTGCCACATTTAGAGGGGTCAAAAAGGCCTATGGTGAAAAGAATACCATTCCTACTTTGAAGCATGGTGGTGGCTCATTTATGTTTTGGGGGTGTGTGAGCTCTAAAGTCACAGGGAACCTTGTGAAACTTGATAGCAAGATGAATGCTGCACGTTATCAGACAGTACTGGCAGACCATTTGCATTGTTATGCACGAAAGTAATGCATGGGATGCATTTGGACATTCCAGCATGACAATGACCCTGAGCACAAGGCCAAGTTGACCCCTCCAGTAGTTACAGCAGAAACAGTTGATGGTTCTGGAGTGGCCATCACAGTCTCCTGACTTTTAATATCATCGAGTCACTCTGAGGAGATTTCATATGTACGATTCATGCAAGATGACCAATGACCTGGAGGCATTTTGCCAAGACAAATGGGCAGCTATACCTCCTTTAAGAATTAGGGGCCTCATAGACAACAATCACAAACAACTGCACGCTCTCATTGATGCTAAAGGGTGCAATACACCGTACACACTATATTGAAGAACTGAGGTTATGCTGGGTTTTGAACAGGGGTCATTTCTTTATTTTCTTTGTTTCCATGTTTTGTTTTATAATTGTGTCATGCTGTTATGACCTACTGTTGAGTATGAATCCCATGAGAAATAAAAACAAATTGTTTTGCCTGCTCACTCATGTTTTCTTTAAAAATTGTACATCCATTACCAATTCTCCAGGGGTATGCAAACCTTTCGCACAACTGTGTATTTACATTTTACAGTTACATTTATTAGCAATACTGAGGCTGAAGGATTAATCTCCTACCTGGTCACTTGTGGCCTTTCTGTCTTTGTCCCCAGGACCACAAAGAAGAGGTGACTTGTGTGTCCTTCAATGGCAGTGACAGCTCTATCGCCTCAGGGTCCACCAGTGGGGATATCATCCTACACAGCATCACCACCAACCTGTCCAGTAAGGCCTTCGGACACGGAACCAACCAGGTGTGTGTTCATGTGGCCCTTGCACATTTAATGTATTTTAACGTTGTTTTATTATACTATTATATACATGACATGATATAGTCATATCTCAGATTGGTCTGAAATTGTTTCCGTAGTTGGAAGCGGATACAATTTGAATTCATGCAAAAATATTGTTGATTCATTTTGATCGGAGAAATTAAGCTAATCTAAGTGGCATGATTTTCCAATGGATTTTTTTCCTATGACGCTACAATTTTGATAGAAAATGGATTATTGCTAGTAGTTGTTCAATAGGAATTTTTTGATAAAAAGCTATTTAACCAAAACTGCATTGAACAGTGACATCTAGTGGTAAAACCACGTAGTGTCAGATAATTTATGTTTTAATTTACGGTGGAGTTTACACTTTCATACTGGTCCCCTGAAGGAATCAAGCACAGGACCCAGACCTAGAACCATGTTCCTGAGCTCCACAGGACCCATGTATGTTAATAATGAATGTATCTTCTATGGATAAGTCCCTCTGACCATCAGATACATTGTAAATACTTTGCATAGTTTGGGAAACACTACTTCAAGCCAGAGCTCCATGTTACTCGTCAGACAGAGAGAACTGACACTCAGTAGATGTTCTTTTGGGCCCTGGTGACAGAATTCCGGAAACCCTGAAGTTGGACAGTTGAGATATTCGAAAGAGGCAGGACGCTGAGTATTATTGGTTGAAGAACAAAGCAGGAATGATCTAGCAATCCAGCTTGTAAATAATGAAACCAGAAACTAAGATATCTAGAATATTTTTATTAATGTTTAAGCATGTTTGTTTTTTTCTGACCAACTATCCCAGAGCTTGAAGAAGTTAGTGTCTGCTGCCTAGCAAATGTTGAATCAGTTATGCTTCCATTACATGTAGTTTCGTAACCAGTTAGTAATACAGTCATGTACATGATAAAACAAGGGTGATCAAACCTGTTTTTTATCCAGGGAACCCATCATATGTCAGGATTAATCATATTTTCTTCCACTTACAACAGGTGTAACTTTTACAGTGACATTTTGCTCATGGATTTTACGAAGCAGTAGTGAAAAGGCAATGATGTCACCAAATATCCGGTCCATCTCTTGTTTGCAGATTTTCATATTAATTTGTTCAGACATCTGTACTGTGTCCATTCAAAGACTGGAGAAGTGGTTGTCTGGCTTGCAAGACGAGGTGCTATATGAACAGTTTGTTTTAGAATCTACAAAAACATCTCCCTCCATCCAAACCCATTACTATCTCTCACTCCCTTTATAATAAGTAATAATAATACTTTGGCATTTGCAGGATTCAATCTCAGATCACTAGATGATTAAAATACATTTTTGTTCAAGTAATTTTTTGGGAGATAATACAGTAATACTTTTGGGAGATCTGTCTTGGCACCTTGTTGAACACCGCTGTGTTAATTTACTGAAGTGACATGAATTCATATTCATTTGCTGAGGTCAATGAGCTCATCTTTAACACCCAAGCAGCAGACGTTTTTTGGTTGTTCATTAATTAACAGGGTCAAGCTGACTCTGTTACTTAAGTGGAACTACCCGGACATGGTTCATTTCGGCCTGACATTGATTTGTTTTGCACAGGAATTGTATGTTTGATAAAAACGTTGCTCAGTAGCTCAAGTCGGAGGTTGTTCCTTAACTTATTTTGTTCTGAATGTAGCAATTTCTGAGCAAACCGTATCAATTTCAGGAAAAACTTCTGGGTAGCTCCGCCCACTCCCGGGAAGGCCACACCCATTCCAAGTATGCATACGGATATTCAGCTCATCCCTATTTAACGCAGAGTTTACTGGAGTCACAGTATATAATGTTACTAGCTATATTAGTTAACCTGCTAGCTTGGTGGTGTTTCTTTTGAAAGCAACATTTAGAAACACAGTGAAAGGTTTATAGGTCTCAAATTACACTGTTGTCCCTACATTAGCCAATCCACGACCTGAAGTACTCCGTGGTGAAACGTTCCTTGCTGGGCAGTGTGTCAGATAGCGGCTCAGTGGTTCTGTGGGACGCCAACACTCAGAAGGAGCTGCATGTGTTTGACAGCGCCCACAAGGCCCCCGCCTCGGGCCTAGCCTTCTCTCCTGCCAACGACCTATTGTTTGTCACTGTGGGCCTGGACAAGAAAATAATCTGCTATGATACATCCAGCAAGATGTAAGTACATGGGATGTAGTATTGACCGAACAGGTTTTATTAGGTAGCCTGTTACCTCTGGTCAAGCACTTTTTGAATCAGAAACGCATTTGAATTTACCTGTGTCTTTTTTTATGATGCTGTCCTAGTGCGCAGTTCTTCAATAATGCAGAGTGACCCTAGACGTACCCATCTGTAGTTGTGTCTCTCTGTGCTCTGTGGCAGTGTCCTCCGCAGCATGCGGGTCGACTCCCCGTTGACAGCCATTGACTTCACGCCGGATGGGGCAGGGCTGGTGGTGGGCTCGACCCAGGGCAGACTGTACATGTATGACCTGCGCAACCTCAGTGCCCCGACCAAGACCGCCAGCGCACACAAGACCTCCATCACCAGCCTGCGCTTCCAGAGCTCCCAAAGCAAACATCTCAAAGTAGGCAGCACACCACTGATTCAAACACTTCCAAGTAGGCAATCAGTCAGTGTGGAATTTCACACAACCCCTAATTAAGCTTTGTGAAGTTGGAAGTAAATCAATTAGAATTTTGTGGACAGAGTTGAAATTATATTTTATTTGTCAATAGTTTCAGACTTGTGGTGACTAAATTCTGTTGTGTAATGTAGGTGAGAAGACATGAGAGCCAGAATATTTTCATCTAAGAGGGTTAAAGGAAGAATTATCTTCGGATGGGACATTAAACGGGTGTTCTGACTCTCTGTGGTCAATAAAAGTCCCATGGCATTTATCGTAAGAATAGGGGTCAAAGAATAGGGGTTTCATGGTCAAATTCCCAACCAGGCCTCACTTCAATCACGGCCACCTAATAATCTGCCTCATTCCTAATTGTCATATATACCTACTCACCTCTCCACCTAATATCTGATGTATGGTGAGTGTTCTGGTGCAAAATGGCTTCCGTGCATCACCCAAGAGCTAAACAACACCTGGGCCCGGATTCACAATACATTTAATCTTACAAGCTAAAAGGACTCCTAAACAGCAATGGAAGTTTTTAGCTAAGAGTTACTTTATGTTGAACTCGCAACTTATGCTTCCAACAATGTCTCTGGGAACATTCACTATCTTTTTGTATCCTGTTCATTGTTTGTGAAGGGCAACGATCTCTTAACTTTTTGGACCGTTCTTTTGTCTTTGCCATGTTTCAAACTTGCAGTCCAACACTCAACAAACCCCTAGCCAGTTCAGATATTTCATGTGTTCCAGTTCAAGCACACGTGGTGCAACTAATCAACGGTTCCGCCTCGTTCGCTTGTCCAATTCATGCGAAACAGGCGAATTTATCTTCAAACCATACAGTCTATGCTTTAAACACTCGCTTTATTCACCCGTCCTATTCACTTTGGGCACGGGAGTGGATTCAAATTCTTCAAGCGTCCAACTAGAAGCGATAAAAGCAAATTTCACGTTCAATTTGCGTTTGGTCTGAAAATAGCATTAGGATAGGTCCTTCACCACATTGTTCAATCTATTTTTTTTCCTTTTATGTATCCTTTGATATTTTATTGTAATGGACAATTTTAAAGCCAAAGTAAACTTTTTTTTATTATTGTTCTTGATATACCTACTAAAGTTTTCAAATTGTTTTGTCAACTGTAAATACTGTGAATACTGTAGAGTAACATTGGCCTGTTCATTTAAACCTAGTACTAAGTATTAAATGGTATTTGTTACCAGAGATTAAATAAAACTTGTTCTTCCATCAGTCCAGTAAAATGGTTTCCAGTAAGTCTTCCAGTACCAACAAGAGGATCTCAGCCAAGCTTCCTGCCCACAACTCTACCGCTACAACGCCGTCTAGCCTGCCTGCAGCCCCTGATGCAGACAAAGGGGACGGACAGGCTCAATGCACAGGTCAGACTCATTCTACTACCTCAAATCTGAGCATGTATGTCCAGAAGGCTGATTGTGTGTGTGTGTGTGTGTGTAGGCCCCAGTGTGGAGGTGTGCTCCAGAGAGTGTGAGGGCCAGCCAGGTGCCGACCGCCTGCCTAGTCTGGACAAATTCAGTAGTGTGGGTAGAAACAGCCTGGACATCTTCTCCCCTGTCAGAGATGGTAAGCTGCACACTCGTCTTTTCATTTTACCTTAATCACTGGTACATTTCTGCTTTGACACCAGGCTCTTTTTCAGTCGTCTTTCTTTTTAAACTTATTTTTAAACTTATTTTTCATCCAATTTTAAAGTCCACAGAACGACTGGAGAAGGTCCTGGTGGAGTTAAAGGGAATGGTATGTTTATTTGCCCTGTCCTCTATTATAGTTTAATAAAAATGTATTATTAAAGGAAATAATACAAAATATAAAACCAATTCTACTATGAATAAAACTATATATTTGCATTAAACCTTTCTGTCTTTGATTGTGTAGAAGACCCTGATGGTCCCCACTGTCCTGTGTCCTGACTCATTTCTGTCTGCACCTCAGGGGCCTGTTCGGATATGTTCTCCAGGGAAGGAGAGGGGCAGCAGAGTGTGGAGACCTTCAGCAAAGTGGGACGCAATAGTCTGGACATTTTCTCTCCTGTCAGAGAGGGTGAGATTTTATTTCAGTTTTCCTTAACATTTAAAGTTTACATGAGTGTGCAACGGAAACACGCAAACATTTCAAAACCCTTTCCACTTCACAATGTTAAAAAAATGTAAACCATCCACTCACTTTTGTATTTTAAAGCCAATGGGATGATCTCAGATGCGTCATGTGGGAAGAAAG
Source organism: Umbra pygmaea (assembly GCA_016801145.1). Lineage (NCBI taxonomy): Eukaryota > Metazoa > Chordata > Actinopteri > Esociformes > Umbridae > Umbra > Umbra pygmaea. The sequence goes on along the minus strand of JACXGM010025935.1, from coordinate 4,601 downwards.
GAAATGATCTGGACTTCCTTTCATCCTACTCTGGTGGACCCCCACACCGCAAGACACCCCTGGGCAACCCTGGAGGAGGGCGCTGTTACAGCCCCCTGTCTGTCTTCCAGACCCCTCCACCAATCAAAGAGGAGGAGGCCTTGTCACCTGATCCAGCACAGACAGACACACGTGTCTTGCAACGGGTCAGTCTACCTTACTCAATTCGATGTTGTACAGTGGTTTTTTACCATGTGATGCTTCGTTGCAAACACATTATTTAAAAGTCTATGGTAAAATGTGATTACTTTCACAACATACATGTTATTGGATTAGTGTTTCACATTCTGTGATACGCAAATACAGTACCTCAAAATCCTCCCATTACATAATGAAGGCAAACATAGTTTTAAACTTTTAACAGGCTAAAAGCCCTGGCTACTTTTCTTGCTAGTTGTTTTGTAGTCTACCAATATGAGTTTACAAGTGACCTTGTTTCTCACTTGCTTCAATGAAGCCTCCATTTAATAATATGAATAGCAGGGTACTGTTTATTCTAAATGGAATAGTCTATTCATGTTTTTTTGCAAGTAATTTGCAGCACAACTACATTACATTGGCCAGTGTTTTATCGCGACCACAGCATTTCAGACTTTGACCGGAGTTCCAGCATGGATGTCGCTAATTGGTACAGTGCTGTCCAGGGTAGGACAGTTAAACGTGTACTAGCTTACCTTGCCCTGTCACTTTCCAGCGACCCCTCGTGCAGATCTTGTGCCTGTGAGTTCAATCGTGGAAGTATAGTTGGTGAATGCGTGAACCTTTGGCTCATGTACTGACTAAACGCTTTCATGTTGGATGAGCAGTGTGATAAGTATTAAACCTTTATTCAAGCGTGATCGTTACGCTGGAACACCAGAACCCGAAATTAAACTCCTGATGTTTATATTGTTTTAAATAGCAGTAACGATGCTGGGTTTTATTGATTTGTGGTCTAGTCTGTATTGAGAGAGTAGAACCTTGTTTAAACTGATCTTTACCTGATGTCTGCTGGATTGACAGAATGAGAAGAGCACTACTGGTCCGGAGGCTGGTAGCCCAAACATGCCCACGTCATCAACCAAGACCTCACACAGCCATCTGGCACCGCTCTTCTTCACCCCTGACACGGGAGCTCGGAGGGCAAATGATGTACAAGCTCAGCTGAGCTACAACACACCCGTCAGCAATGCCCCCTCTAACGCACCAGGTCAGTTAGCCTGGGTGACAACTGGAGACAGCATTTCCTTCAGTATATTATAGAATGCATGACTGTTTACATTTTGTGCTCCTGCCGTGTTAGTATGAGTGTGGAAGTGAGTTGATGAAACTAATGGAAACCCCGTGTGTGAGCTGGTCTCAGTGTCCGTGGCGGTGGCATCATCTCTCTCTCGAACAGTGGAGGCTGTTGAAACGGAGAGCGGAGGAGCTCCCCTCACCTCCCTGCAGATCCAGTTCATCCGGAACATGATCCATGAGACCCTGGAAGACTTCAGGTGGGTGGACATTCTGACAGCAGATCACCCTCACTGTGCCAACATGTCAGGTCAATAGTTGGGTATGTTCTTTGCTAACGCCGCTCTCTCCCCAGGGACGCCTGCCACAGAGACATAGTGAACCTCCAGGTGGAGATGGTGAAACAGTTCTATATCCAGCTGGTGTGTAACAAGTCACTCTGGTCCACACTGACACATGGGCAACCACAACTAAAAACACTCCAGAGTCCCCAAAGAGGAATACCTGGTTGATATTCTGTCCATTTCCTAAACCTATCTGTGTGTTCTGTGTTGTTTCAGAATGAAATCCATGGATTGATTGAAAAATACTCTGTCAATGACTCTCTGGTGGAGGAGATTGAGAAGCTGCGGGAGGAGAACAAACGACTTAGAGCCAATTACTGAATCTGGCCTGACAAACAGAGAATCTCATCAGTACAGCTGTGGTGTCCTCTCAGACAGTGTTTTGCAGAACCTTGGGTCGTGTTGAGTAATTGTGCCAGAGAAAGAACTGAAGGCACCAGGTGCCTATTTTGTATCCCTACCAATGCTTTTCATGAATTTCAAAGGACTATTTTTGGAACTTTACCAACTTGTGCTTCTGTCAGACCTGAACGCCTAAGTGCCTAACTAGTAGTAAACCTAGGGCTGATAAGGATGTTTCTATATGCAGTGTGATATTGGTCAAAGTAACCATCAGAGATGGTGGGTTTTATGCCAGACTAAGCCCTGGTGGTGCTCACATTCCAAACTGATCGCACCCCTTGCATGAGCCTCGATGACTCAACCATGTGTCTGATATGATGGATAACGGACAGGTATATGTAATGACGCAAACCCATGAATTCCCTTTTCGTTCTGTGTAGGACCCTTTACTACCAAGTCTGTCTTCCAAATTGCATGTTTGAAGATGATAATCTTTGGCTTTAAGTGGCACACTGAAACAAAGAATTAGGGCTTGTCTTTGGCAAATAAAAATCATTATACTGTCATTGAAGTCCAGGCAAGAAAATGCCTTAAGGTTTATAAATTTTTCATATAGTACACAGTAGTGTCAAGCTCCCCTCTATGAAGTGTGCTTGCATTGGCAAGTTAGTGTCCATTATAGTTATTCATTTATTTTTCTTATTGATGTTTTGAGAAAATAATAAATACTACCTATGTGTACAGCATCTTGTAATGTAATTCTGATTTCAAGCTGACACAACTTTTCAGTGAAGAGCTTAATTCAAAACTTTCACCTAATGTTGAATTATCTTCATATGGCCAAAGCATAAATTGGAAGTGGTGTTAAAATGCCTCAATTTTATTTCATATTATTTTAATTATCCCTGATATTTCACCAGGGATATAATCTACCTGGATGAGATGAGCTGGCCATTCAGTGATCTACTGAATACATCTATAATTGTGACCATTTCTTTTCTCTTTTTTCCCCTCCCAAATGGTCTTGTCTAATTTCCTTCTAATCCTGCCTTGTCGGCAGCTCTGCAACTCCTTGGACAGATGTGTAATGGTGAAGAGCACTAAACATCATGGTTCATCCAACCACAGGTTGCTGAGTCAGGTGATTCTTTTCACACAGCTCATCCAACACAGAAGCCCTTAGTCAGCTCATGTAAAGAATGGTTACACTCACCAACTATACTTCCACGACTGAATTTACAGGTGCCTGATCTGCACACAAGCAGTCATTGGAGAGCTACGTGGCAAGGTAGATAATCCGACTTATCTATCCCAAATCCCCGGCAGCGCCATGCCAATTTACGCTGCCTCGTACTGTAGGTTGCAGGCAAAGTGGGTGAACCCATGCTGGAACCACTGACTGTCATTAAGAAGACTTAGCCACGTGGACCCCAGTGGCCATTTTATAGGGTAAACGCATCTAGTATCAAATAGGACGCCAGTGGTGAAAACTTGACTGATTGTGGGTACTGTATAAATGAATATTCAACAACGATGATGATTGTTTTGCGTTCTTAAACTTCGATGTGTGTAGGCACTTACAGTATAAAATGAATAGTGCACTTACATTGCTATGAAGGGCTTAAATAAATTCTAGCCTGGATTAGCTTTTTTCATATATTTTTTAGATCGTTTAACAAATGTTATATCATGGAAATCAATCCATGAGAAATTGAATCTATTAACAGAAAGCATTATAGAGGACTAGAAAAGAGACCACTATTAATAAATGGAAGGGCAGTTGTAAACTATAATCTGATGTTTAGCAATTAAAAAAATGAAAAACTAGGTTAGTCTGCATGTTCCCATCTTTAAAATGGAGTTTAAGCTGACAGAGGATAAGCTCTGACAGGGTTTGCTTTCTGGTTGGCAAGTTTGCTGTGTGTGTATTCATGTCAAAGGAGGACCAGTTTGAGTTTTACACTGGACCTACACTGGACCAGATGTTTCCACTACAACTTTATGTTTAGGCAGCCCATTTCCACTCTATTTTGTCATTGCAACCATCTAATCTGTGACAACTTGGACCAGAGACACCAGGTGAGTTCAATTAATGATAAGGCAGAACAGAAAACCAGGTGAGTTCATTTAATGATAAGGCAGAACAGAAAACCAGGTGAGTAAATTTAATGAAAAGGCAGAACAGGAAACCAGGTGAGTTCATTTAATTATAAGGCAGAACAGAAAACCAGGTGAGTTAATTTAATGATAAGGCAGAACAGAAAACCAGGTGAGTTCATTTAATTATAAGGTAGAACAGAAAACCAGCAGACTCTGGCCCTCGTAGGGTAATAGTTGAATACCCCTGCATTAAAGATATTGTCTGCGATTTTTGTAATTGCAAAACATCTTTAGGACCCCCATTTTAGTCTTGATGAATTTTGATCTGACCAAAGTATGGAGTCCCAATATTCTACACTTTTTACTAGGGATGGGCATGATTAATCGACGATCGACAATTGATCATTAAGAATTTCGTCGATCACGTTCAATTGTTATCGATTAAACTAATGCAGGTTGCGTATACATTTTTTTAAAGCAATTAAATTAATTTCGCTGTGACAGCAATTAAACATTTTACCACCCAAGGGCAATACTCAGTTACCTGCAAGTTTCCGTTTT
>JACXGM010025934.1:0-15093 GCA_016801145.1 Umbra pygmaea | reverse complement strand
TATATAATTAGAAGACGATTATATAATTTCACCTTAAAGTTTTCTTCTTCATTGGCTCCTATGGCGAGGAAAAGGCTTAAGGTGATTTAATGTATACCTAAACAACGATCAATATTAACCAAATTTCTCTCTCATATTGCTCATCATAACCACTGAAAATTATAAAAACAACTAACCCAAATTCCAATTATTTTTTTTATTTTTTATTTTGCTGATCCGAAAAATGATCCGATCCGTGACTCTGATCCGAAAACCGATCCGATCCGTGAGTTTCATGATCCGTTGCACCCCTAAGCAGTAGGATAGGAGTCGAGGCTACTAGCATGGGGGGGTCAGCTTTCAAAGGTGTCAACTGTTACAGGAGCCACACTGCTCCAACCAGGGTTTCTCAGAGTACTACTCATGGAGGTATGGGTCTCTGATGATCAAACTGTAAGCTAATTTGCAGCAGGATTCATTGGTTACAGAAATACCTGGGAGTGTTCTAGGTGATAGCAAATCTCTGGGCTCACTACAGTAGCCCATCATAAAAATGTATCATTAACATGTCTTTGAGTTCTCAGAGAAAACAACAATTCCCATGAAGTAGTGCTGATGGTGACCAGACCTGGCTGCCGAATATGACAGGCCCCACGAATGCGGGGGTACAGAAGGGTCTGCACATGGGTGCCAGGTTCTACTGGTGGGAATGCCCCCCAACCTGACCTGGAATAAATCAGCACATGTAACATTTCCAAAGCACAATGAATTGTCTTACCTTTCCCAGCTGTAGCCCGACTACCAAAGTCTCCACTGTTATGTATAATAACAGGCGGAGCTATTTAAAGAGAGAAAAATTTAGAATATTACCTAACTTGGAGAATACCAATTGGGTCCTGCTCTCCCTCAAAATTAATTAACCATGATGGGTTTTCGGGTCGAGTCGGACTGATCAACCGGCTCAATTTCGAAAGCTTACACAAAATGGAAAATTTAGAGTGGAGAATTTCGTTTTGAAATGAGAAAATTGTTGGGATGTTGTCCAATCATCTCTTAACATAAATGAAAACTAGGATTTATGTTCCCTTAATGTTGTCCTGTGTATTTGTCTGTCCTGTTCTGTTACATGTATTTCACACTGTTTAGGGAGAGGAGCTGAGGTGTGGTGCCCTTTCAAGGTCCGACGGTGTAGCTGCCCATATGGTTTGTGAAACGGCCCACACCAGATTTGGCAATTGGCCATCGTGGACACCTAGCGGGTAACGGGGGGCCACACAAACGAGATGCTGGCTGGGAAATTGAGGATCCACTCATCTCCCAGCCAAGCATAGTCAAGGGATGGTTTTTCCCATACACACAAAATGGATGCTATTCCCAGCATCCATTCACATACATCTAAAATTTCTGGTTCCAACACTGGTTTACCCAGACACACTCATTTAACAATCCCTATTCCATTATTATTATTAGTGGCATTACTCAAATGTGTTACAACACAACAGTTCTGATTGTTGCCACCAACATGCTGCAAACATGTTGGTTGCTCCACACAATAGAACACATCATGACTTTGTCATTGCTTTGCACAAACTAACTGTCCCTACAGGTGACTTTTCAGACCCAGATGTTTCCATCCGGGCAGAACACAGGGCAGGTATGTACTGTGTTGGGTTGTGTGACTCTAAACCACACACTGGATACACGCAAAGATGATCCATGCTACAGGTATTTTAACCTCACTACATGCGAGTACCACAAACCAACACAGTGACAAAAACCATATCTTGTCCCTAACAGGGGTCTCGTTAATAGAGACATTAACAGGACCCCACTACATTAATGCATATTAGTCATGGTCCATGTGTCATAAAACCACTCCAACGTCCTGTCAGCATTCAAGGCTCATTGTACCAGTGCTGATAGAACAAACTGTGGTCTTAGAGACACACCCAGAGGACCTGACTTCAGATCACCAGGAGAGAATAGCTGTCCATTCACTCACAATTCGTCGCCTAAATTCTGATGTTACTGGCCTCTCGGGCTAATAACTCATTTTATAACAACTATAGATTCATTAACATTAATGTTGCGCGGCTCAGACTAACTATCCAAGGGGCTACGGGTTCCCAGCCTCTAACACATACAAATGACATCATCATATCAGTCAGGATAGATGCGGGAAACCCTGTTTAAATGTAGCCAAATGGTTTTTAGTCTGACACGCACAACAGAACACAATTTTTGGATTGTAGAATGTATGCACATATAGTGTTCACTGCAAGAGTTATTGGGTCTCCCCATGACAGGCTGTCAATGATTTTATTGCTTCCCTTGAATCTAGAATCATGGGTCCAGGTTGACAATATACAGAATTGACCATGAAGAACGGTAGTCCACTGTGATGATTGTATAATTCCAGAAAAATGTGTAACTTTATTTGATGTTCTATGTAATTTTTCCTTGTGTTTTCCTCGAGCAGGCGCCTCCCCAACTTCTCCACAATTTATCATATAGGCCTGGTCATTAAGGACCAGGTAATCATACGGGACCACTTCACTGGCTGGTTTTTGGTAATGAGACTCACATCTTTGTAACTACATAATATTGTTGTCATGAAACTGCAAGTATGTTATTTACACAAGTAATATCTTACCATCAATGAACTTTAACGGCACAAGCCTAACACTAGTACATTCATCACATGTTCCTGCTAAATGCTATCAAAATGTTAAAAATGAATGGTGTTATTTGTGAAATGGACTATACTAGGGGCAATCAACATTTCCTGCTAACCCCACTCTCATGGACACCTGACATTGCACCCTTGTGGGGGGAAGACATATTCTACCTGGGAAGCACATGGTCGCCTGCAGAAGCTGTGGTAGAGGTGAAACATACTGCCACAGCACACCAACTACCAGCAGCAGAGATCCTGACCAGCGCCTCCATCTGGCCACCATCCGTACCTACACATGTTGGGATTACATCTATGACCAGCCTCATAATGACAACCATAACCGTTGCACGATGCTGTGATTTCCAGTCCTCATTAAAACATCTCAGAGATACCACGGCGGTTTTCCATTGCCATGGTCCATATCTACCGATCCAGGCTGACACGGTCCAAAAGGAGGGAGCTGTAGTGGATTTTTAGATGTTTCGCAGGACTGATTATAGCAGCTGTCTAAGGACTAGCAGTCTCTCACACTCTTGACGACTGCCGGAGTGAGACCCGGAAGGAAAGGGGGGCAAACCCTTCCACTATGGGTAGTCAACAAGAAGCTGAGAACTCAACATTATACTGTATATCATGATATTTCACTTTGGGGCTTGACGGATCATCCCATAAAGGGAGTTTTTGTTTTTACTACATGCAAGGCTATATGATTTTCTCCACAGAGCGACTAGAAGAGACAAATGCTAGCTTTCTACGGTGAAGCATATTCACATGTTATAACTCAGCCCTTTTGTTACAGCCCGGATAGCGCCGCCAAGGCGATGCATAATCTAATTGTTGATGTACTCCTTTGTTTTTCAATTCCAGCCGGTGAACTGATCTTTATTTCGTATGCAGCGGGAGATAGGTGGGCGTCACCTCTCGGTGGAAATATAAGCCTTTGTTTAAGGTTAATGAGATAAGTTCTCTTTAACGATTCTCCTGGCCCACGTCAGTGCGCGCCATAGTAAATGTGTTGAATAAATGTTGAGAAATAGACTGAACCGTATAAGACATTCTTAGATCGTAGGTCATATTTAGGAGTTTAAGACGACATGTAATTCTTGGTATTGTATTGTGTAATCCTTTGTCGGGTTGAAGCGTTGTATTTCGATGCCCTTTATCTGGAATTAAATATTATTCACTTTACTAAGTTCTGTCTGACATTCTAAATCATTTCCCAGAACATCTCCAGTGGAGTCATTAATGGGAACTTAAGCTATCTTGGTGCGGCCTGCTCTTAAGTTTTCAGCCCTTATCACACACACATTCAAGCTAGATAGCCTATGCACCATGTCTGACTTGCGGGCAATGCTTTAGTTTCCTGGGTCGCTCTAGTATTTCTTTCCGTAGCTGTTTACACACACAGATAAATAATCGATATGGGGTCAGATAGTTAGATATTAATGACGTTATTAATATTTACTATCACGCCTCTATGCGCATTTGTTATGCATTTCTCCGTTCTTAACTCAGACTATTGCAACAGGGGAGAAAAGGAAATATATAATTATTAATGCTTTAACTTCATAAGTGCATCTTAATTTTATCCTTTTACCCCTGTGACTAAAATTACATAAGTAGTCTATTGTTTTGTATCTGGATTTCAGGAGAAATATGTTTCTCCATACAGTATAAGTATCATACGTATCCATGTTGTAGTGGAGGAACGGAGACAAATATGAAAAGTATGAGTGAAAATCAAACTGATATTATTACCGAAAACACTCATGTAAACTAAAACAGTCTCAATGGGCACAACAAGGAATACCATAAACTAACCAAACACAGTAAAACAGACTTACTAAAGAATGTGAATGTAGGAGCCCTAGGTCCTACACAGGTCCCCACTCTGGATATTTTTATGTCTCTGAAGAGTCTCTGTTCTTGTTTTCTCTTTTGTTGTCCTGGGTTTTGGTGTTGTGCCTGCCCTGCAAATTCATGAGACATCCCTGTATATCTCTGGTTTTATTGACAGCTCTGTCAATGTGACTTCCTCTACATTAGCAAACCATACATCACACATTTGTTAGGAATTCCTCGCCTGACGCTTGGTAAGGGAATGCCTGCAATAGCGTTGAGAACACATCAGGTTTCAAGCTAACTATGGTAATGATTCTTCTTAGATTGTGCATATGATATAAACAATATACTACACATCTGGACTAAAATGGGGGTCCTATAGTTTAGCAATTACGGAAATCACATATGGTATCTTTAAATAACGAGTGAGTGAATTAAATAAACCTAGGGACTAAATACAGCACTAATGACAGTAAATGAAGCTGAGTGAGTTTGACATCGGAGAGAAGTGATTGATTGGTTAATGAAACTGATTGTCTAATTGTCTAGAAAATAAAACCCCTGACACTAAACATGCGGGCACATCTACTGCGCCTTCAGCCCTCAGGAGACCATATAATAAGGCAAGTGGAATAGACTTAGAAGTGGATTGGCTGGGCTGTGAAATGTGGAATAGACTTAGAAGTAGACTGGCTGGGCTGTGAAATGTGGAATAGACTTAGAAGTAGACTAGCTGGGCTGTGAAATGTGGAATAGACTTAGAAGTGGATTGGCTGGGCTGTGAAATGTGGAATAGACTTAGAAGTGGACTGGCTGGGCTGTAAAATGTGGAATAGACTTAGAAGTGGACTGGCTGGGCTGTGAAATGTGGAATAGACTTAGAAGTGGACTGGCTGGGCTGTGAAATGTGGAATAGACTGGCTGGGCTGTGAAATGTGGAATCACAAGAAAAAAATGATCTGGTCTGAAGAAACAAAGATTGAACTCTATGGCCTCAATGGCAAGCGTCATGTCTGGAGGAAACCAGACACCACTCATCACCTGGCCAATACCATCCCTACAGTAAAGCATGGTGGTGGCAGCATCATGCTATGGGCATGTTTTTCAGCTGCAAGAACTAGGAGTTGGGTCTGGATAGAGGGAAAGATAAATGCAGCAATATACAGAGACAACCTGAAAACCTGCTCCAGAGTGCTCTGGACCTCAGACTGGGGCAAAGGTTCATCCTCCAACCAGACAATGACCCTAAACACACAGCTAAATTAACAAAGGAATGGCTACAGGACAACTGTGTGAATGTCCTGGAGTGGCCAAGCCAGAGCCCAGTCTTGAACCTAATTGAACATCTCTGGAGAGATCTGAAACTATATGTGCCCCTGCAATCCCCATCTAACCTGATGGAGCTTGAGAGGTCCTGCAAAGAAGAACAGGATTTAACAAAATGTAATCAATTTTGGAATAAGGGAGTAACATAACAAAATGTGGAAAAAGTGAAGTGCTGTAAATACTTTCCAGATGCACTTTTACCTTTAGTAGGGATGTTACGTATATTAGCGATGAATACTTATAGTAGGGAGGTACTGGTAGTTAATTTTACCTCTAGTAGTAAGGTTACCTTTAGTAGTAAGGTTACCTGTAGTAAGGGTCTTCCCTGTAGTACATATGTTACCGATTACCTATTAGCAGTCGAGGGCCAGTGCAGCTACAGAAACAGCTGACCCGCGATCACTGGTGCATGTGTGTTTTCTACTCTAATACATGGTAATGGGGGTGTTCCATGTCTATATTTAATGATTTTAAGTCATTACAACTGAGTTTTATATTACATCATTATGTCTCTTTGTTCACAGCACTGAGACATGCTGAATAAAACATATCTCTCTCTCACACACACACTATGCTAAATAAATCATGGGACCCCAGTAATACAATACAGCATGTGATGTTAAAAGCTAAGAAGTAATTAAAATGAACCCTAAGCAGTTATTCATTTCTGGGTGGTTGAGTCAAGGGTTTAAGTTCGGGATGACCAAAACACAATATATTTATAATAATAATAATAATAATAAGTGGTTGATATGGGGACTATCACAAAAGACTCCGAGTCCACATTTGCCCATGGAACCTCCACCTTCTAACGTGATACTACCATCACCCCTCCTGGATGGTCTCTACAGCCATATGTCAGCGGGTTCAGGACTCAGATAATCATCTCATTTAGATGTGGAGCTGGTGAGAACATATGTTGAGCTGAGTGATGGGCAGAACACATTATCTCTCAGGTTACCAAACAGGACACCGTTACACCAGCCACAGCTGGAAACATGGAGGCCTCCTAAACACCTGTTTTCCCTTTAGAATCAGGTGCCCTATAGGCCATCAAAAGTAGAGCAAAGAAATGGGGTGTCATTTGGGATGCTGCCTTTGATGTTTTAATACTATCTGCGGGATGTTACTCCCTCTAACACTTTGATGTTTTAATACTATTTTAAGGATGTTACTTCCTCTAACACTTTGTTGTTTTAATACTATTTGAAGGATTTTACTCGCTCTAACACGTTGTTGTTTTAATACTATTTTAAGGATGTTACTTCCTCTAACACGTTGTTGTTTTAATACTATTTGAAAGATGATACTCCCTCTAACACGTTGTTGTTTTAATACTATTTGAAGGATGTCACTCCCTCTAACACTTTGTTGTTTTAATACTATTTGAAAGATGATACTCCCTCTAACACGTTGTTGTTTTAATACTATTTTAAGGATGTTACTTCCTCTAACACTTTGTTGTTTTAATACTATTTGAAGGATTTTACTCGCTCTAACACTTTGTTGTTTTAATACTATTTGAAGGATTTTACTCGCTCTAACACTTTGTTGTTTTAATACTATTTGAAGGATGTCACTCCCTCTAACACGTTGTTGTTTTAATACTATTTTAAGGATGTTACTTCCTCTAACACGTTGTTGTTTTAATACTATTTGAAAGATGATACTCCCTCTAACACGTTGTTGTTTTAATACTATTTGAAGGATTTTACTCGCTCTAACACTTTGTTGTTTTAATACTATTTGAAAGATGATACTCCCTCTAACACGTTGTTGTTTTAATACTATTTTAAGGATGTTACTTCCTCTAACACGTTGTTGTTTTAATACTATTTGAAAGATGATACTCCCTCTAACACGTTGTTGTTTTAATACTATTTGAAGGATGTCACTCCCTCTAACACGTTGTTGTTTTAATACTATTTGAAGGATGTTACTCCCTCTAACACGTTGTTGTTTTAATACTATTTGAAAGATGATACTCCCTCTAACACGTTGTTGTTTTAATACTATTTGAAGGATGTCACTCCCTCTAACACGTTGTTGTTTTAATACTATTTGAAAGATGATACTCCCTCTAACACTTTGTTGTTTTAATACTATTTGAAGGATGTTACTCCCTGTAACACTTAGTTTTTTTAATATTATTTGAAGGATGTTACTCCCTCTAACACGTTATTGTTTTAAAAGTAATATACTGTATCTTAATAGTAGATGACTGAGATTACCAAAAAGACATTGTATTTCTGGGCCCACTGCAACCGCGTCTGCTTGTTAGCATTGGTTATGGGGGGCCGAATAGTAGGTTTATGCACAAATGCAAGCCTCTGGAGGATTCAAAAACCTTTTTGTTGCTTTGTAATGGTATTTTACTCTGCTCTCTTAATCTAATGAATTTGTCTGGCAGTAACCTTCCTCATTATGCCTTTATCTGAACAAACCCATCTGTGCTCTGAATCAGCCACAAATCTCTTCACAGTACCACGATCATGCTTAGGTTTTCGTGAAATACTTAATGTTTTCATATCTTGTCCTGTGTGGTTTTGGGTTCCTTATTTGTTTTTGTTCCTTTATTCTCTGTATTAGCTTGTTAGTCCTGTTTAGGTGGGGGTTCATTCTGGTATGCACAGTTCTTTGTTGGTAGAGAGAGCTGTTGTTACTGATTGCGATCACCTTTGCTCGGTCGATCTTTGTATTTAAGCATGTTTGTTTTTGGGTTTCCTTTGTGAGGTATTGTTGGTTTATATTACATACTGAGCGTTTTGAAATTTGGATTGTTTATCAGTGTTTCGACTTTTGCTTTGTTCATCCTTGACCTTGAGTACTGCCTAGTCCCTGATTATTCTGGTTTGCCGTGAGTTATTGGATATTGCCTGTCTGACTATGATGTTTGCCTAGCCCTTTTTCTGAGGAAATAAAACATCTATTTTACTACACTGTATCTGAGTCCTCTACCTTCCGGGGATACAGCTATCATTACATGTCCAAGGCATTGCACTATTTGATGCTTTCCGCAGGAGAGATCCTTTTTCTTTCCCAGATTGCTTGAAACCTGTGGCCTGCTTAATAATGTGGAACATCCTTCTTAAATAGTTTATATAATTGGGCTCTCCTGACAAACTAGTTATCACAGGTGTCTGAGATTGATTTCAGTGATCCAAAGAGCCCAGAGACAAAATACCATCGATGAGTTTGAATGAAAAACTAAATATTTATAGATTTAATTTGTATAATAATTTTGGCTGTCAGTTAGCTCAGGCAGTGGTTCTGCTGTGTGGGATTTTGATATTTACTTTATTTATAATATGTTAATAGTAGCACCTTTTGTAGGCAAACATGATATGGCAGTGAATAAAGCACAGAACCTAATGCCAAGACATTAGTAGTTGCTTGTTTCTTATTCAGTGGTCTAATCAATACATTTTCTGTCTGAAATAAGCAAAGCAGTTCAATCATATGGGGAGGGGAGAATTTTGGATGATTCTAAGTACCAGTGACTGACAGGGGCCGTAAAACAAATATTAGATCATTAGGTAAAAAGTTAAACATTCAATTCTTAACCTATCCACCTATCCTGTTTTCTTTTCTTGTAGTTTACACATCCCCCCACGTCAATTAGAAATGGTTTGGTCCTGTCCTCAAACCTGGACAGTACTTGTTCACTCTGAGTTGTGTGAGTGAGTACTGTAATGATGCAGTAAAGTAGTGAGTACTGTAATGATGTAGTTAAGTAGTGAGTATGGTAATGATGTAGTAAAGTAGTTATTACTGTAATGATGTAGTAAAGTAGTGAGTAATGTAATGATGTAGTAAAGTAGTGAGTAATGTAATGATGTAGTAAAGTAGTGAGTATAATAATGAAGTAGTAAAGTAGTTATTACTGTAATGATGTAGTTAAGTAGTGAGTATAATAATGAAGTAGTAAAGTAGTTATTACTGTAATGATGTAGTTAAGTAGTGAGTATAATAATGAAGTAGTAAAGTAGTTATTACTGTAATGATGTAGTTAAGTAGTGAGTATAATAATGAAGTAGTAAAGTAGTTATTACTGTAATGATGTAGTAAAGTAGTTATTACTGTAATGATGTAGTAAAGTAGTGAGTAATGTAATGATGTAGTAAAGTAGTGAGTAATGTAATGATGTAGTAAAGTAGTTATTACTGTAATGATGTAGTAAAGTACTGAGTAATGTAATGATGTAGTAAAGTAGTGACTAATGTAATGATGTAGTAATGTAGTGAGTAATGTAATGATGTAGTAAAGTAGTGAGTAATGTAATGATGTAGTAAAGTACTGAGTAATGTAATGATGTAGTAAAGTAGTTATTACTGTAATGATGTAGTAAAGTACTGAGTAATGTAATGATGTAGTAAAGTAGTGAGTAATGTAATGATGTAGGAAAGTAGTGAGTAATGTAATGATGTAGTAAAGTAGTGAGTAATGTAATGATGTAGTAAAGTACTGAGTAATGTAATGATGTAGTAAAGTAGTTATTACTGTAATGATGTAGTAAAGTACTGAGTAATGTAATGCTGTAGTAAAGTAGTGAGTAATGTAATGATGTAGTAAAGTAGTGAGTAATGTAATGATGTAGTAAAGTACTGAGTAATGTAATGATGTAGTAAAGTACTGAGTACTGCAGGTGGAGCATCGATGATGTCTCAGCTAATGAAGAAAAATCTATTTTCAAAACATTTGGTGGTTGTAGAACATGAGTGATGGAGATTAACCTGTCAGGTTAGTCTATAGTGAAATAGGCTTATTTTGCTTGCCTTATTAGTTACTTAGCTAAGGTCTACACATAATATTCCGAGTGTGTCGTTCCTCTTTTAGCTGACATTTAGTCAATGCAGGCAAATATTTAGAAAAGCTATTGTTACTAAACCAGCTGCCCCTGCATGGTGCTAGACCCAACAGATCCAGCTCTGTCTGTCCACCCCCATACCCCTGAACCAGCCCTAAACCCAGCTGAAGGAGGAGAGCAGCCTTGTGTTGAATCACATGTCAGTTGGCATAATTGCAGGGGTATGTTTTTGTGTCATTATGAAAAAACATGTGATTAAATCCTTTTCAATTATAAGAATTTAAACTCTACGGTATTAATTTTTTCTCATAATGATCTTTATATGAAACAAAAACAGTATCTAGTCCGTATTAGATGCTTTTCAAAGCATTGATTGACTGAGTCTGTTGAAGTGACATCCAATGTTAAAGCAATACCTTCCAGTCATATGATCAAGGTGTGTCTCCATCGCATTGATGCAGACTGAAGAATGGTCATTAACTGATATCTAGTCAGGTGTTATATCATTCTATAGATGATTATGATAATTTACTGAATTAAATAGGTTAAAATGCAGCTCTGGAAAAAGACAACACTGCAAGTTTTTCTTTAATCAACCCCATTGAAAACCTCTGGAATGTGATCAAAAAGAAGATGGATGGTCACAAGCCATCAAACAAAGCTGAGCTGCTTGAATTTGTGGACCAAAAATGGAATAAAGTCACCCAACATCAATGTCTAAAACTGGTGTAGAGCATGCCCAGATTATTAATATTATTATTATACTATTTATATTTTTTTCACCAAAAATAGATTTCACATTAGTATTGTGTTGTTTAGAAATAAAACTGAATACATTTTCATTGCATTATATTTTAATTTTGTTATTCATTAATGTTTGAGAATTTTCCAGTCAAGACATGTACCATTAAAATTACATTTACAATGTATAATTTTCCCATCACCACATTTCTTAAATTAAAGGTATCAAACTTGCATCAAAATGTGAATTACACTAATTTGCATTGCGCCCTGTGGTGGGGCCCAATATAAAATATTTTCATGAGGCCCAAAATGGTGGTGGTGCCCCTGGGCATAAGGAAAGCACCAACCACTGTCACAGGAATTCTCTAATTAATACTGTGGCCAATTTAGTCATCAGGGGTATATTGCGTGCTTCAAGCCGTCCTCCGCCGCCTGCACTCCAATATGTGGCGTTTCCTCTCTGAAATTTTTTTCTGGGACAATGAGCAACATTTTAGATAAAAGTTGTTTCCTGAGTTGTTAGCAACACTGTCAATATAAGTGTTGCTTGGGGGCTGTACTTTTTCCTTGTATATTGGCAACATTTCTGATAAGACGCTTTGCTTGTTTCTTGGAGACACTTTACAAAATATGTTATGTTTATATCTTACAACACCTTACATACAGTTGTTTGCAGTGATGCTTGAAGGGATTTTGTTAGCTGGGATGCTACACTCTACAGCAACACCCAATCAAACTCTTACTCTGAAATCTGTAACTCTCAAAGGGACTCCATGCAGTAAAAAGCAACAGACTCTCTTCTGGTTTCTCCAGTCCACCCTTACTGCCCTCCCTCTACTGTACGTGGCCTCATCCCTGCTGGTTCTAATCCAGCCAGTCACGCACTGTGCCCTGGCTTAGGAACAAGCGTTCCCACCCCCCTGCAAGGCCTGGAGCTAGAATTATCATTCTAAAGTGCAGAAATGTACTGTAAGTTAATTACAACATGCGTACTACGTCTCTCTATGCATGCAACATACAGGCCCATACCAGTCCCATTTTAGCACAATCTTGAAAAAATGAATTACTAACAATGTTCGGTATTTCAATTACATTTTACATTTTAAAGTATAAATTTAATTTTCTTAAGGCGTCTTCAGGTGCTGTCTATTCAGTAACACGGTGGAAGCTCCCTTAGCTTATATCACTATGCAGTGTCCCTTCAAAAAATCTGATTAGTTAAATGTTTGAATCTATGTTTCTGTTAGAAGCTTTGGAAATGTTTCATTCATTGGCTGTGCATAATTTGTTTTACATCATTTCTTTTATAATTTAGCACATACTCTTTTCCAGGGTGACTTGCAGTAAAAACAGGGACATCCCCTTAAAACAACTTCGGGTTAAGTGCCTTATTAAACGTCACAATGACATTTGGCACAGTCTGGAATCAAACCGGAAACCTTCCGAATACACCTCTGTCTCCCAAGGCATCTAAAGGTCCTCATCCATGTTGATTATTAGAATACCTACTATACTGTACATGTAATGATTTTACTGTTTTGTTGATTCATTTTAATATTATCAATACTAAATGAAATATCCTAGAACAGAACTCACCTTCCCAAGCACCCCTGTGACCATCCTTCATTGGGTCTAAGGGGCCAAGTCACAGTAGGTTTAAGAACAGACAACCAAGGTAGCCCTAACACTATGGGGCAAGAGGGGGTGTCTATAATTTATAGGAAATAGTGTGGTTAGGAGGTACGGTCATTTGTAACAGTGCAGTCTCCTAATGGACCAGGCCTGTCCCTACGCTTTGTTATCTAAGGCTTGAGCTGGTAAAGGATAGAGTAGTGGAACAAGAGGAATACCTAGTGCTTTACATAGACCCTGATCAATAACATTACCCGCTTCCCCTGAATCTACTAGGTCGTTTAGGAGGTTATTGCTAGGAAAACAGGGAAATTGAACAGAAACACAGAGTTGGGAGAAAGAAACAGGTACCTGAGACGGTGCATGGGTGCATGGGTGCTTGTGCCGCCACTCACAGGACCCAAGAGACGCAGGAAGCAAATGGCTGCAACATGCCCCCTTTTGCCACAATAGAAGCATGGCTCCCGACACCTGCAGAATCCCCTGTCCATACCCTGGCTGGCAGCTGGCTTGGACGGAGCCAACGCACTACTCCCAGTGTGCCCACGTGCCTGCAGGAGGCTGTCCAAACCCATTGTGGTGTCCCGGCAAGCCATCTCCCATCAGATATCCTCCAGCCGGTCGCATCGGAAGTGATCTTTGAAAGCTCTATAATTCTACCCAGAGACAGTCGCCAGCGTCCAGAATTCCAGGGCATATTCCCTAGCAGTTTTGTTCCCCTGGCGTATAGCCGTTCACCCACATCCCTGCCCTTGGGATGATAGTCGAACACTGAACTGAATAGACGAGTTAACTCCTCATAGTTATGAATAACAGGGTTCTGATCCCTCCAGACCATGTTAGCCCACTCCAACGCACGTCCTAAGAAACAGGAAATTAATGCAGGCACTATTTTCTCCCATTGCCCCAGGAGCAGCGGTGGAGAAGTACCAGTTGTAAGAGTAACCCCTGGCAACGAGACACGGTTCAGTCATAATCCTTGGGCAGGGAGAGGTGAATGGCAGCCGGTCCGTGAGTATCGATGGGAATTCCAGAAGGAACTACTGGGGAGCTGGGAGCAGCTGGAGCAGGTCCTGGGGTGAAGTGCTGTTCCATGTGAGCGATGTTATACATCACCGGATCCATGGCCATGCCCAGTCAGTCTAACATGGCCTGGTGTTCCTACAATCTGTTTTCCACACTTGGTGCCCAGGCTTGGTCTGCTGACTCCATCTCATCTGGTGGGAGATTCTGTCACAGTGTAGGTGGAAGTGAGGATTAAAACGCAGCAGTATCTTGGATAGTTTACTGGAATTCCAGAATCCACATAGATATTCAGCATAACAGGCAAAATAAAGGGTGGCTCAGCTTCAAACCACAATGCTCCAACAAGACAGCAAGAACAAAATACTATAACTTACGACTCAGCATGGAGAATAGACATATAGCAGTGTACATAACAGTCTCCCACAAACACTCAACAGCAAAGCATGCTTATATAGAAAAACTGGTCTTCACAGGTGATGACAATTAGCGCTCACATGTGATGACAATTAGCGCTCACATGTGATGACAATCAGCGCTCACAGGTGATGACAATTAGCGCTGATGAATGTGGGAGGAGAACTAGTAGAATGAGCTCCAGATCGTCCATGCTGACAGGCTCAGCCACTTCCTACTGTTGTAGACTAACAGTAAAGAAGGCTGAAAATCTAAACTAAATCTAAAATGACCAAATAATACAGCTTGGACATGTGTAAGACTGTGAATGTATTTATATTACACTGTCTATTCACCCCTCATACCAGTTACCTTATGTAACCACTGTACATCTGTTAGTACATTCCAGACATTTTTGTCTTCTGTGTGTGTTTCTAATATAACTCTATAATGAGACCAGAAATGTCCCAAAACTTTGTTAAATCAGAAAAATTAAACTAACTTAACAAGTTTAACGGTTAAGTTTAGAGCAACAGTTAGAATTAGGGTCAGGTTTAAGCATTGCCGGTTACGTTTTTATACTTATTTATTTTTTTAATGATTTTAATGACAGAACAGTAAGTATGGGGTAGGGAGACAGACATGTAGGGGGAGCCAGAGAGGAAGG
>JACXGM010025933.1:0-15093 GCA_016801145.1 Umbra pygmaea | reverse complement strand
TTATCATATTATATTTATGTATACATGGTAAATATGAAATAATATAATGTACAATGTCTGTCATATATTTTAAAATATAATACTCTGTCATCTACATTTTACAATATATGAATCAATACATAGCAATATATGGTCCGTCCATATGGCTTAATAATGTTAAATATATTGAATGTCATGAGAAAATGTGATTTGGACTATTCTTGATCAAGCTCTCTGTAAACCTATACATGAGCTTGCTTAACTCATAAAATACTTTGTTTCAATAAACATACATGCAATAATGTAATACAGTTTTATTTTGCACATCAATGTATTTTAAAATATATGGATCTATTTATAGCAATGGGTTATCCATCCATACATTGCTATATATTTTCACATATATGAGGAAGTTTCTCATACATTTAAATATATTTTCGAATGTATTGCAATATAAATTCTAGTATATTGCAATATACTTTTGTTTCGTAAGGGAAGTGTTCATGCTGTGCAATATTTGTGCATTTTGAGGTTACTTCCATTGATAGTAGGAGAAACATTGTGAGGAATGGGAGCTTCTGTTACTGCTGAGGGAAACTGTGGAACTTATCTATGCACCAGAAATATCAGAAGACCAGATTGTTTCTTTGAATACAAAGGGGTATACATAGAACTATTTGCCTCGCAAAGAACCATTGTCTTCCGAAAGAGTTCTTGGTGGAACCTTTCCCATTTTGCAGTGAACCCTTTCATTTTTAACAATGTAACTCATTTTGGAAATAATTTAACTGCAACCAAGTTTAGTTGCTGTTTAATGTGCAGACATATGTTTTAAATGGTGAAATATGTGTGTGCAACCGTAGAGCTATAGTGTCTCCATTTCTTTTGGATGTTCCATGTAAATGACTCTCCACACTTGTTCATTGGTTCTGTGTGTTAGAATTGTCGGTTTTAGCCACGGGCAGAAATCTGTGTGTGGTATACAGTAGATTCATCGAGAGTTAGATAGCTGGTACGTTGGGTACACTCAGCTGTACAATCGGTTTATTAATTCATTATATTACAGACGCGACATAACAACAACATATTCAATGACATATAACAAACACAGTGAACATGTACTGGAGGTGGATATAAATTAGAAGCCATAGCTATGTGTTAAAAACTAGTCAGTAATTTAACTATTCGGGCTATGTTGTGTAGAAGGTGGTAATAAGAAGGCACACTGGGTTGTAGCTTATACTGGCGGGAGATATATATATCCTAGTTAGACTAGCTCAGCTGGTACCTACAGATCTCGGTTCATTTTACATCGCAATCAGCACACAATATGCAATGTAAATGTCACAGCAAAGATGAAATCTGACCCATGGGTGGGTTGGCTCCACCAGGTGGCCAGACTTGGAGATATCTTTGTTATTCCATTTTGCACGTCTTGTTTTTTTTTGTTGCAATTAATTACACCAACTGATACTTGTCTTTAATCAAGTGTGAGTATTTAATGGTCCCCTCTGTTTGAATGGCTTTTTTGTCGATGTGGAGTTCCCCTGTAACGTGTTGGAGTTACCTGTGTATGTACTACCTGAGGAGAGGAGTGGCTATTTACATTTCTATGATTACACTCTGTGCCGGTAACACATTATGCATTAGTATGGAAGTATGTACATGTTAAGGACTGACTTCATATACATCACCAGCTCATCAATTCAGAACTACAGTCATGGTCAAAGGTTTAAAATAAAGTTGTCACAAAGTCTGCAGCCTCAGTGTTGATGATGGTAGTTTGTATAAACTCCAGAATGTCATGAAGAGTGATCATTTGAATTGCAAAGTCCCTCTTTGCCATGAAAATAAACTTAATCCCCAAAAAACATTTCCACTGCATTTCAGCCCTGCATCAAAAAGGACCAGCTGCCATCATGTCAGTGATTGTCTCGTTAACACAGGTGAGAGTGTTGACGAGGACAAGGCTGGAGATCACTCTGTCATGCTGATTGAGTTAGAATAACAGACTGGAAGTTTAAAAGGAGGATGGTGCTTGAAATCATTGTTCTTCCTCTGTCAACCATGGTTACCTGCAGGGAAACAGATGCCATCATTGTGTTGCACAAAAAGGGCTTCACAGGCATTTATATTGCTGCTAGTAAGGTTGCACCAAAATCAACCATTTATCAGAACATCAAGAACTCCAAGTAGAGAGGTTAAATTGTTGTGAAGAAGGTGTCAGGGTGCCCAAGAAAGTCCAGCAAGCACCAGTCTCCTAAAGTTGATTCAGCTGCAGGTACAGCACTGTAAAACATTCTTTGACTCAGTTAAGTTGCCGCAACTTAACTGAATCAAAGCATTTTTTTACAATGAGGGCACCACCAGTGCAGAGCTTGCTCAGGAATGGCAGCAGGCAGGTGTGAGTGCATCTACCCGCACAATGAGGCAAAGACTTTTGGAAGAAGAGCCACTTCTCTCCAGGAAAAACATCTGGGACAGACTAGGTACAGCGATTGGACTGCTGAGGACACGTATAAAGTTTTTTTCTCTGATGAATCCCCTTTCGAATTGTTTGGGGGGTTTGGCGTGCAAAAGTCCCGAACCTCCCGATGGCCAGTACGGCGCTGGCCATCCCGAAAACACCTTGTCGGGAGAAGACAAGATAAGCGCTTATTTATATTTCTATGATTACACTCTGTGCCAGTAACATGTTATTTACCATAGTAATTATGGATTAGGAGTTAGTTCTGTGTGTTCTGTAGTTCCAAGTCTTGCCTATGCCACGTTATGCATTAGTAGGGGAGTATAGACATGTTAAGGACTGACTTGATATATATTGCCAGCTCATCAGTTCAGGACAACATTACTGAGTAAATAAACGTGTGTTATGTGGGCACCTGCATTCTGTCTCCTGACTGCTCCACCAACAGCCACCTTGTTACCGTCAAGGATGGACATTAATTTTTCTCACCTGTACTAAGGCAGCAGATTAAGTAGCCTAATTCCAAATAGGGATGGGTGTATACCCGAAGTATTGGTACTTATGATACAGAAGTAATTTTTTTGGAACCGATACTGACATGAAAATATCAATACTAGTTAAAAACTACTAATTTTCATTTATAATCAAACAGACCTCATGACATGCTGAGAATTGAGAAACTTAGAGTACCAGGCAGGTAGAGAAACCCATTTATAAAGTACAAATAGGTGCTAAAACATTAGGTGCACTAAACATTGCTGCAATTCATTTACACAGGCATGATTTGTTCTCAGTACTAAATAGATTGAATAAACTTATTCATTTTTGCTCAGTCCAGCTGGCTTTGGTTCTCTTTTCCAATTTATTTTAGGAACATTAAAGTAAGTCCTCTGGCTCAAACATGTACTGTCGGATATCAGAATGTAAAAGCAAGTTGAAAAATAAATTTTCTGGAAAGTCTTGATTTGCAGCCATTGTGTCAGGCAGCAACATTGTCAAGAGGACAGCCTTATAAAAAATGCTGTGTGGGCAGGACTGGGCGGGACTTGCAAAAAGCAGGAAGCCTGTCATTTTACTTTTCTACATATTGAAAAATTGTGCCACCCTTTCTATTTAGAAATAAACTGCCTGATAGAAACATTGCAGTATGCCAAGTTATACTGTATGTGTAAGGCTTGCAGCTTGATCAGTATAACAAGGACACTTACGTTTGCAACAGAAAACATGCCTATATACATTTTTTTATCTCGACGTCCTTCCAATACATTCGATGACATAATACGAAGGAATTTCCCGCAAATTTCTAGACATGCATGGGTGAAACATATTCCATTGTCCTACAAATGTCTGGCAGAAGCACTGAGGCCCTTCAGGTTGCTGTATCATGGTGTGCCCCTTTAACACTGGAGAAGTGTAGAAGTGTGCCTTTAACACTGGAGAAGTGTAGAAGTGTGCCTTTAACACTGGAGAAGTGTAGAAGTGTGCCTTTAACACTGGAGAAGTGTAGAAGTGTGCCCCTTTAACACTGGAGAAGTGTAGAAGTGTGCCTTTAACACTGGAGAATTGTAGAAGTGTGCCTTTAACACTGGAGAAGTGTAGAAGTGTGCCCCTTTAACACCGGAGAAGTGTAGAAGTGTGCCTTTAACACTGGAGAAGTGTAGAAGTGTGCCTTTAACACTGGAGAAGTATAGAAGTTTAGAAGTGTGCCTTTAACACTAGAGAAGTGTAGAAGTGTGTTATCTGGTGCTACTGTACGTTGAGTCTCAGATAAACACATGTTTAATGCATGAGTGACAACGTACTATACAACTAAATATGAAGACAATGCTGGCCTTACCTCCGAGCCATATTGCAACAGAGATGACTAGCAGCAGTACGAAGCCCACATACGCACCAAGGCACTTGGCACTATGGTGACAGCATTTGCATTTCTTCTTATTGCAAGGAGCTGGAGAAACAACACACGTCACATAAACACAAACATCAAAGGGATATACTCAAGAGACTAGAGAGGAAGTACAGTCCCCAACTTGAAGCAGAAACACAATGAGGGAGTAATCATTCAACCAGATACATTTTATAAAGCCAATTTTACGTCAACAGAAGTGCTCATATAGTAACCCAGACTAAACCACCAACGATCATGAAACAAGATAAAATGTATGGACTTTTAAAGCTAAATCAATATTTTTGCATACTTTTGTGCATATTACACTTTCAAAACTCATTTGTTAGGCATTTGTAACCTTATTTTACCCTATGCAATGACTAAGAATAATCCATTTGCATTTACTGCCCTCAAAATAAGGGTTAACTGTCTTGCTTAGTGACAGAATATGTTTTTCACCTGGCCAGCTAAAGGATTGAATACAGCAACCTTTCAGTTACTCTAACAGCTACACTACCACATGGATAAAACACTGATACCCCATTTAGTAAAACATTATATCACACCTGCAGTTCATAATTTTCTAGAGGCATGAGGGCAGTAGAGATTGAGACTGGAACATTATAGATATACTCATAGAAAAGAGACCCAGAAAGCTTTCTTCAGCTGTCCCCATTTACATGTTAGGCTTTTAGCAAATGCTATTACCCAGAGCAACTAACAAATAGTGCATACTGTACACATTCAGTACTAAAAAAAGCTATGTGAAACAACCAAAACTTCATAGTAAATGCTTTCATGGAACTAATTTAGGTACTTAATGAAAAGGAAGTTGGTCCCACCACAGAGATACCAGAGAAGAGTTTTGATGGCGTCTTTAGCTGACTTCACAAAGATCCGTTTTATGAATCCCAGAAGCACTCTTTTTCATATGAACATATAGTCACGTACAGGTAACAGTTGGAAAGTATTGTATGCTGCGACTCACGTATACTGGGCTGGCAGATGTGCTGCACAGCCACTGCTGGGGGATTCTGGGGGATGTAGTACAGTTGATTGGGAGGTACGATCCCCGGATCTGCTCCATAGATTAGCTCCTCATATGAATGGAGGGGAGGGAGCGTGTGCACAGCTACAGAGTAGTATGGAGGAGGAAGCTCGTTCTGCAAGAGATAACACAGACACCAAGACAAGAGGGTAGGTACAGGCCCAGTGCAGTCAGTTCAATTTTCCCCTCTGGGTTTAGTATAGCCTTTTACAATAACTGATAGTAATTAATGTGTAGATATGTGAAATACTGTAAAGTTTTATTTCCTCTCTTTTCCAGGTTAAAAAACGTATCTACACCACATGCATTTATGTTGAGATCAATGTTTGTATTATACATACTGTAAATACTGTATAATGACCTCATATGGTAAACACCCTCTTACGAAATATATCTGTTTACTGTGCATTTTTACACTTTGTAAGTTACACTACATATTGTGTAATTTTCCGGTGTATATTTCTTTTTAGTTGACCACTACATTTAAACTCCATAGTACTGTATATAGTTTTTTTATTACTTTATGTGTAACTTTGTGTTAATCTTGCACTTTCTTGCCATATTTGACAGGTCATCAATGGGAATCAGTTCTCAATCAGCTTGCCTGGCAAAATAAAGGCAACCCCCACACAAAAAGACAACATATTGGGATTTTATTTGCAAACTATTTGGATTTGTCTATAGACAATACATATCCCATACATTATTGATTGCTAACAGTAGCTAAAGTTCAATTGATGAGTGGTAACAAACAATCCCATTCCAGTATTTACAAATTAGATGTGACACCCATTGTAGGACATTTAATCATTTTTGGACCGAGCGTGACTGCACCAAAGCTGAATATCAACTCCAGCATAATTACATTTCCAAAGACACAAAGAGAAAACATGCTTCTTCTTTTGTTAAGGACATCTCATAATGATCAGCTTGATATTCATCAGCTCTCTTCAGCACTATCAAGCATCTCCGACACTAAAGCTAATCAATGCCAGCAAGCTTACTGAACATCACCTACAGGGAGTCTTGTTGCCGCTGACGACTTTGCAGCCATGGAGACAATGGAACAACAGAGTTCCAAAATCAACCAGTGGTTTTCCTGGTGGTTCTTGTAGATGTTGCTTCTACCTGGCATTTTAGGATAATGAAGGTGTGCCTTGTTTCTGGCATGAATAATTACAGAAAGCAGTAGTTACAATGTGTATTGTTAAGAAATATAAAAAAAAATGTCCCGCGCACCCAATGTAACATTTTCAGGTTGCGAACTCTGTGTTTGGTAACCCCTTAGATAAGCCGAATATGGTTGAAATGAACATACAGGATGGTAGTTTTTTAGGGGCAGGATTGAGCCCCCATGTGTTAGATAGTGTGCATTTTTCCAGTGGATTGTCAAAAGGGAGTCAGAATTCAATATTGCCTTTGAGGCCTGTCTTTTTCGCATGTCTCTTGACAAAGACCCACATTTTTACCACACATTCTGTGTTAACAAAGTCCAGTTTAACCCCATCATTCTGGTCTCTCCAATTTCTTAATTCTGGCCTTGCTTCATTACAGTAATGCCAAGCATTTTGGGGAAAGCTTAAGCTTAATGAAATACTATACATCTTGACAAGCTTTTCTTGATTTTATGAAGGAAGAGAAAATGTATTTTCATTAATGTACAAGACTCTACCTCAGCATACTGGATAACAGCCATGACTGAGCTTTTGCAAAGCGCCCAACCTAACATAATGAGGTGCCGCGGTAGAGTAGCACCTCGTTTGACACACAATTTGGGAGTCCCACATTTATTCTATCGATTAGAGCATTCTCCTTATTCTTTGTATAAGTGACACTGGAAGAAATCCAGTTAAAAGGCTGAACCCCAAAAATGGCGGCTACAGCCTGCTGTGGTGATGATCTGCTACGCCACAGCTATCACATAGATTACGACTCAGTGGAACATATTTAAGTGTTTGTCTCGAGTTTAGATTGTGGTGTCCATTGCAACTACTCAAGTCAATGTTATTTGGATTGACAATTTCTCACTATTATTTTGTACTCAATCTGGGAATTATAGTTTGCATCTCAACCTCAGTCAATGTCCCTAAAGCACAATAATAACACTTTGAATCACAATAGTCATTATTGCAGCCTGCGCTGTCTCAGAATCCGCAGGGAGCCACGAGCTAGACCATGTGCCAATATTAATTCAGGATCCAAGCCCTGGCCCTCTGATTTCTTTACACACCTGTGATAAAACACCTGTGAGATGTACTCCCCAAGGGAGGAAATGGGAGGCATTGGCCCAGATCAAAACTCAGAGGGACACAGAAGAATGTCTTGTGTTTTGCCATGCTTTGTACATTTGTGTGTTCCCATGGTCATCCTATATTTGCCATGTTTCTATACACCAGGTATACTATTGAATAAAAGAGGGATAATGTCCACCGTGTTGACTCAGAAAAGACTCATTGTCTGAATCAATACTGTTTCCTAGCCGAAAGCCGAATTTTTTAAGGCGGGACGCTGCTTCAGTTTCGTGACCACAGGCACCATAACTCCAACGCAAAGTAATCACATTATTGTCCCTGGTGGATATTTAATATGTGGAAAAGCATGTTTGCCTGAATTCCCAAATGGATTGCCATAGGACAATATACGTTATTTCCCCTCCATGGCATTTTCCGGTAGTTACTCTACACTAAGGAAGACCAGAGAGCATTCTACATTTCAAAGACCAGAGAGCATTCAGAAACAATAACATTGTTATATAAATAAGGGTGATCTGGTATGAAGGTCAACCTGAAAATGGCACGTTAAATCAGTCACTACCAAATGAAAAGAAGCAGCAAATTTTGTTAATGTCCAGAATTTGGATTTCAAGGTTTCTTTAGAACGTTTAAGTCTTATAAATTAGCTTTTCTGAGTAGTAAGTCATGTTCTTTAATTCATTTATTCAAATATTGATTTATAGATTTATTATCATTCTATATTTTTAAGGCAATCATATTTATTGGCTTTTTGAAAAAGAAAACATGCATCTCCACTTGGCTGTCTGTCAGTTTTTGGGATGATTAATGACATGGTGTACAAATGGAGGTCTCTTAATATTTTTGGTGTGTGCTGAATGTTGATTCTTCATACCTTTTGAAGCTTGTGCTTTCATAATAAAGTGTGCCATAGATAAAGATAAAGTATTTTATTTTGAATTTTAACTAAGCAATTTTTGAACTCCTGAAAGCCCTGCTTTTTTAAACTATATTTTATAATGGTCGTACAGTGAAAACCTCCTTAGTCAAAGTTCATTAATATATTTTTATTAAATAGTAAAATAATGTTGTTTTTTATTTTTATAACAGCCAATTAGCCCTAACTATTCAGGTTACATTACATTTATTTAACTATATGTAATTCTAGCAATATGTATTTTACTGACCTATTAAAAACACTCAAAATGACAAATAAAATGTTATGATTGATCATGATCTTACATTTGAATATAGGTTTAGTTTTAGCAACATCTCTTAATTAGGCTAATACTGGAAATGATGCCTTTAATATAGCATTTTTTATTAAGACTTTTCCTCAAAATAGTTTCAAAACATACACATTCACAGACTCCCTAAAAGCTTCTGAAATGAAATGTCCTAAATTATGGAGAGGAACATAACTTTGAAGTTCAATACCAATAGCTCCAATAGTGATGCTAGTGTGTGTACAGAATTATATAGCAGTTCTCCTTGTTTAATATTCTATTTCAGTCAGTTAATTAATGCTTGTAAAAGCTGGAAAATCACATAAATCGGTCCCCATATAGGTAAAGTGTTATGTCGAAATCCATCCTTATATATTAGGTCAACTACACCAGTTAAGTATAATTACTGTAAGTCTAAAGAGCAGCTAATAAAACTAAGCAATCCTTATTTCAGCCCAACATCAGTTCCACACCCAATGCAACAAAAACCAGGATGGGTAAGAGATTGTTGGCCAAGACACCAGAGAACATTTTTAAATCTGACTGTTATGGAGCAAGAATTATAAGTTTCTAGGGCATAAGCGGTTAGAAAAGGAAACAGCAAACCAGCTGGAGAGTGACAGCATGAACACATGGTATGAGAAAGTATGAACCGTCTGGTTTTGGAGAGGGGTGAAATAATAAATACCAGGAGAATCAACAGAGCCCAGTGGAAGCATAGCTAGAACAAGAAGAGGATACAGGGACTTACCAAGTCACGCTTTTCCATCGTAGTCTACGTGAGCAGCAGGTACTCTGGAGGTGAAAGCAGGTAGGAGGGGCTTTTCACCGTGCTGTGGGACTGTGATGTGATGAGGTGACGCCACATTAGACATTCCCCTCCTTCTGTCCTGTCTCTGTTCAGACCTGACCTCCCTCCGTCCAGCCCACTCAGGTTGGCCTGCGCCTCCATCTGTCATTCTTCCATTTACAGATATGGGCGTGTCCCAGTATGCTACTTTCCCACCAGCTAGACTGGTTTCTTCCCGTATCCAGGGAGAGACATGGGATTTCAGCGCCAGAGGCCATAGAGGTGTTGACAACCACATATTTCAGTGACATTTTCCAGGGTCCAGTTTAATTCAAAGTTATCTGATCTAATTTTGCCAATGAGATATGGTTAAATACTTTTTCCTAGATTTAGATCATCAGAATAATGATATGGATACCAACATTCTACGGAATTATCTATAGCAGAGCAATAAAACTATTATAAGGTACGTTTAGACGTTTTCAGAACATAAGCATGGACTGACACACAAAAGCTCTGACTGCTTGTGGTCTTACTTCTGGCATTGGCACACTGAGCAGCTGTCCTGAAGTAGTTGGACGGTCAAGAGTGCAGAGGTTGCGATGTGAAATGATTGAGTGGGGAGCAGAACCTCTCTCTCCTGCTACAGAGACAATCACCATAGCTTGGTAGTAGAGCTGTGATAAGTACAAAGTTAAAGTACTTTTTTGGGTTCGGCTGAGTTCATGTTTTTGGATTTTCTTAATTAAGGCAAAAATGACCCGGTATAGGGAGTTCAGGGAGGAAATGGCACATGACAACAGTTTAATATAGAAGTATTATGAGCAAGCAGTAAACTATTACACAACGACTCAATTATTGGTGCACAGTTCTGTACCTTGGGGGAAACTTACCACCTTATTAAAAGAGCACATGATATATGACTTACAACAAATATCGTCAATGTGCATTGGTACGCAGGAGCAAAACTGCCCAGGACAACACAGAACCAAACGGATGGAGAGTGTAGAGTTTCACTAACCATGTCCTCCAACTGGGTGAGTGCACCGCCTTAATAGGCAACTAATTACAAATTAGAATACGGCTTGATGACAGGTGTGCCACATCAGCTGATGCTCACTGAAACTATGTCACTCGGGTTCCCTGCCTGAACTGCTGTGCTAATTTCATAACAACAGTAACTCTGGATCAATTATATAGTAAAAATTATGTATGGTCACTGAATAGTTATGAACTCCCCTTACCTGGTCATTTATGATGTTATTTGGAACTTCCAAAAATGGATGAACCCAGCCGAGAACATACATAATGCGGTGGTTAATTTGGTGATAATGTCCGATTGTGCACAATAATGCAGGAAAGGCACTCCGGGATTGGATAAGGCATGGAACAGACAATCCATGATAATTTGGAAATGAAACAAATGTCCAGAAGATAGTTCACAAATAAACTCTTGAGTGCTGCTACGAGGGTCTGCCAAGGAGTGTTCATTGTGCTTCAATGTCTGTGAGAGCTCCGTCTCTCACTATTAGTTACTGTAGCTTACTGTAGCTACAATAAGCTGTAATATAAATAATATACTACACATCCAGACTAAAACGGGGGGCCTAAAAAAAAAAATTGTTTTGCAACCAAGAAAGTCATGGTATGGAGGTTTAAGCAGCGTCCAGATTTAACGCACGTAAGCATGCAAAGTCGGAGTCTTGTTTTCAAAGCACAAACTAAGAACACCCCATTTTTGAGAATGGCAATATTGCACTTGAACCAATGAAATTTGCCAAGTGGTGTACAAAGTCTACAGAACGTGTGGAAGAGTTATAGTTTCCGGTGGAATGTCAGAACGAGGCTTTCACGGTTTAAAACCAACACCTTACGCAATACAAAAGACCAGAATCTGACAGGACTCATTTAAACATGATGACCCGCACCCACTGTTTTCACCAATGTTTACAATGTCACTAGAGCAATGCAAATTTACCAGCCTGTTTCATTTTTCCAGTGCACCAAAAACTAACTATTGTCCTACCAGGAACAGTATAGACTTGTAGCACTTTACCTTCAACAATATTGATCCTTAAGATAGTACAAGACATCAGAGATGAATGAGCCAAATGAAAGCTGGGAATGATTAGCTTGTCATGATGAAATGAGGACCAGATTGGTTATTCGTCCAGGACACAATGGTTAACACACCTAATCTTACGAATACTCTAGTGTAATGGGTCATTTTGTGTTCACAGAGAGAACACTGGTTCAAAGTCCCATCCGAATGACGGCACCCTACACAGGGCAGATGTCCCCATCACTACCCTGGCATTGGGAATTATTTTAAGACCTAAAGGGAAGTGTGCCCTCTACTGGCCCTCCAACACCACTTCCAGCAGCATTGGTCTCTCATTCAGGGACTGAACAGACCCAACCCTGCATAGCTTTAGAAGAAAGAATATAAGGTATTCTGCTGGTATATATATATATAATATATATATGCTGCTGGTGGTGCTACTATGCAAAAAGGGTCCCTAGAAATTGGGTCATGGGTAGAAGGGAAACAGTTCATGTCAAAGTGACATCATAATCTCACACTGGACTTATCTCATGGGCAATAGTAGCAAGGCAGTTAGAATTTTCATCTAACAGCTAGCTAAGCTAGCTAACCAACCAACACTTGTAGCTAGTTAGTAATGTGAAAAGCACCACCAGAACGGAGCTGGCTAATGTGTTAATTACTATAGGTGAACAGTATAAATAGGGACATAAAAAGTTAGCTAATATCTTCTGGTCCTGGATGCATAGTCTACACTGAGTTGTAGATGTGCTGTCACTGGTGGCAACTAACATGATCTATTTATTCTTTTAATTCAGATTGTAACTATTTAGTAGAATCTTCAAGCTCTCGTAGGAGTTTCGTGCCACTTTGACATGAGCTGTATCCCTTCTAGCCATGACCCAAAAATTGTGTACTAGGTATTTTTTTGTGCCCCATGTCATCAAAACCACCTGACTATAAGTTTGGTATTGTGTGTATTAGATATTGCATATATGAACAGCATATTGGGAGGTTTAAAACATTATTTTGTTAATTAAAAAAGTCCCAGACTGCATGTTAAACTACTTACTAAATAGCTGCACTAAGTTGCCTGCAAGTAAAATGTTGTATATATTTTTTGTGAATTCTGTCTCAGTGCATTTCCTTCCAGTAGCAGTTTCATACCAAGTTAAGATGTAGCTATATTCAACTAGTAAATGATGGTGAATCTGATTCTGTTTCTGATTCTAAAAACTCTGCTGGAGAATGGCTTTAAAGTGCTCTAATTTAGAACATGAACTTTAAAAATTGTTGTTAATTTTCATCTGTAAGAACACAGTATTAACAAAAACATTGTGATAAATAAAGGCTTTCTATGGGAAAAATAAAGTTGTTATTCTGTTTTTTTCCACTGTGTTCAAAGATGACGTGTTTGTTCTCGTGTTGAAAGGGCGGAGCTACAAGAACCAACAACCAAGAAGAATCTAGGACAAAATTCACCTCAGCAAGACTTAGAAACCAGAATATGTACTGTAGCAATGTTAACAAATATAAGACAGACAAACACTTACAGAGATGATATACACTATTTATATGTAATAGAATGTTATTAATGCCAATTGTTAAGGATATATTATGATTGTAATGTAATGTAATACGAGAACAGGTGCATGACAAATATATGGTATTTTCTATACAAAGTGGAAGGTGCCTTTAAAAATCATAGAAGCAGAAAATTTAGAGACAACTGGGCTCAGATGTTGTAGGATTTTAATGTCACAATGCTAATTCTGAAACGCTAGGTAGGGATGCAGTTTAATAACTTAAAGATACGAATGTATGTGATCTTTTAGGGAGTTCACTCACTTTGTCCTTAGTGGGTAGAAGTATATGTTAATTTGGCAGTGAGTAGAAGTATATATTAATGTGGTTGTTATATCTTTGAAAATAGTTGTGTGGTAAAAGTACCTATAAATACTTTTATTGAAAAGAGGAACTGGAGAGTGATGGGAAATAATCTGTGTGAACCTTCATGCCGAAACTGTGTCAGCAAAAAAAATTGAATGACTACACCCAGACTATTTTGTTTTTTTTTCTGTGATGGGCCACTTCTACTGCCAATTTTTGTGCAAAAATCCCTTGACTTTCATGCATGGCCACACATTTTTGTTTACATTAAAGTTATTTAGCAGACTATTATCAACCAAGTCATTGCTGAAAAAGACAAGCATACATATTTTAAAAATAATAAAGTTTACAACAGACCACATTGGTGACAGGGGAACGATTGTAGGTGCTCTTAGAAAGGACCAGGTAGATCAAATTTTACTGTTATTTAAACTGATAAGTTGTCAAAGAACAATTTGTTATTTAAATATATGACCTGGGATTAATGTAGGATAACTGTCACAGACCGACAGAGGTTATACCTTAGCATTTGAGAATTTGAACCAGTTTTGCAGGAACACCAGTCAGATGTCCTAACCAGTAGGTTAACTTGCCACCACTGAAAATGGAAAGAGGCAGTGCTAGACTGAGCTAGTCTCTTTTGGAAGCTGGTTCCACCATTGAAGGGGCCATGAGGTTTTATATTGCACAAATCGGGAGCTGCCTTCCTGAAGGGGCAGGATAGCCAAGAGGTGGAAGAACAAAGTAACTGTTATTGCTCCATATGCAAGCAACATGGCCTTGTAGCAGCTTGCAAAGTATTGTGAAGATGAACATGAGGGAAAGTTAAGAAATTAAACACAAGCTGGCCTTCTGTTTTCTGAAGTTTGGTGTCACATGCCAGGATCCAAAAGTAAGTTGCAGTAATCCAGACACAAGGGCAGCACTACCCAGCAGAAGCGTCATGCACCTTTTTTTTAAGGGGGCACAGTGTGCACAACACACGCAAACATGCACCCACAAATATAGATATTAAAAAGTAAATCCACTAAAAATCTCAGTTTCAATGGGCATGACGTCTCTGCTGCCCAGGGTAGAGGTGTATATAGTCAGACACAAATACCTCGTCACATCGTTATTGTGAGACTCTACATCTGAAACCTGTGAATTCAATCAAAGTTGTATGGTTGCCAAATACGTAATCATCCCATATACCGACTTAAGGCTTCAGTGTTGAATGAGCAGTGTGAAAAGAATCGGACAGCTTGGCAACATTTTCTTCACCTTCGACTATCCCACACCTAAGAGTGGTTGCCAACGAGACAAGGCTTAAAGAATTGGATATGAGAAATTAAGTGGGGAGAAAAATGGCAGAAAAGCGATATACAGTCCAGTGCCTTGCACAAGTGTGCACATTTCCAGATTTTTGTAGTTTGACAACCTGGAATGAAATATGATAGGGATTTTTCAGAGACTGTAAAAAATATGGACAGCGTGACTGTGACGTCACCCGTTGGTTTCTGAAAAGTGTTTTTGAAGCTCATTGTGGGC